>CM031997.1:1818663-2058419 GCA_018804465.1 Populus tomentosa
AAGCATCTTCAAAGAACGCCATTGCGGCTATTGTCCATTCTTGCTTCCTTGCTTGCTGGTATTGTCTGTGCTTTGTCCATATACAGCGCCATTTTAGGTGAAAGAATGTTGGTTAAGATAGCTTTGGATGTCCTCTCCTTTCCAGGAGCAATATTGTTATTGTTATGTGTTTACAAGGTTTATAAACACGAGGGGAATGAAGAAAGGGACCTGCATGCTCCATTGAATGGTGAGGCCGATGGTGTAAGTAAAATCGATTCCGGTGACCAAGTTACTCCATTTGCTAAAGCAGGATTCTTCAATAAAATGTCATTTTGGTGGTTGAATCCACTGATGAGAAAGGGTGAGGAGAAAACTCTAGAGGATGAGGATATACCAAAGTTGCGAGAGGCAGAACGAGCAGAAAGCTGTTATATGGAGTTTTTGGAGCAACTGAACAAACAAAAACAAGCTGAATCATCTCAGCCATCTCTCTTGTGGACAATTGTATTTTGCCACTGGAAAGACGTTGTAATTTCAGGATTCTTTGCCATGCTAAAGATACTTACTTTGTCAGCTGGGCCTCTGCTTCTGAATGCCTTCATTTTGGTCGCTGAAGGAAAAGCAGGTTTTAAATATGAAGGCTATGTACTGGTTCTGACGCTCTTCTTTTCAAAGAGCTTAGAGTCCCTGTCACAAAGGCAATGGTATTTTAGGAGCAGGCTTGTTGGTTTGAAAGTCAGGTCCTTGCTCACGGCTGCAATATATAAGAAACAACAGAGGTTATCCAATGTTGGTAGGTTGATGCACTCGGGTGGTGAGATCATGAACTATGTTACTGTGGATGCTTACAGGATAGGCGAGTTTCCCTTCTGGTTTCATCAGACATGGACAACAAGCTTTCAGCTTTGTCTCTCTCTTGTAATTCTTTTCCGTGCAGTGGGGCTAGCAACACTTGCTGCCTTAGTGGTTATAATAATTACTGTGCTAGGCAACGCTCCACTTGCAAAGCTACAGCATAAGTTTCAGTCTAAGCTTATGGTGGCACAAGATGCGAGATTGAAGGCTTGTAATGAGGCTCTGGTTAACATGAAGGTATTGAAATTATATGCTTGGGAAACGCATTTTAAGAATGCCATAGAAAATTTGAGAAATGTAGAGTATAAATGGTTGTCAGCAGTGCAAACGAGCAAATCATATAATGGTTTTGTCTTCTGGTCTTCTCCTGTTTTGGTCTCTGCTGCTACTTTTGGAGCATGCTATTTCCTGAAAATTCCTCTGCATGCTAATAATGTTTTCACTTTCGTGGCGACTTTGCGTCTTGTTCAAGACCCAATTAGATCAATCCCTGATGTTATTGGAGTGGTTATTCAAGCAAAGGTAGCTTTTGCACGTATTGTGACATTTCTTGAAGCGCCAGAGTTGCAGAATGGAAATGTTCTGCACAAGCGCAACATGGGGAGTGTGGACCATGCTGTTTTAATCAAGTCAGCTAATTTTTCATGGGAAGAGAATTCTTCAAAGCCTACATTGAGAAATGTGAGTTTTGGAATCCGGCCTGGTGAAAAGGTGGCCATATGTGGAGAAGTTGGCTCTGGCAAGTCGACCCTTTTAGCAGCAATTCTTGGAGAAGTTCCACATACACAGGGAACTGTGAGTGTATCCTTTTAGAACTTCCAGTTTAATCTTCTTAAATGTATCTTGCCATGTTCTTCTAGTCCATAACTTTTTGGAGTTTCTTAAGAACAAATGTGCCTTAATGCAAATTTTATTTCCTATTTCACAAGTAAGCCTTTTTTTGATCTTTATGACCTGCAGATTCAGGTTTGTGGTAGGATTGCCTATGTTTCGCAAACAGCTTGGATCCAGACGGGATCGATACAAGAGAACATTTTATTCGGTTCGGAAATGGATAGGCAACGATACCATGACACACTTGAGCGATGCTCTTTGGTAAAGGACCTTGAGTTGCTTCCTTATGGTGATCTTACTGAAATAGGTGAAAGAGGAGTCAATTTGAGTGGTGGTCAAAAGCAGCGAATTCAACTTGCCCGGGCTCTATATCAGAATGCAGATATATATCTCTTGGATGATCCATTCAGCGCTGTGGATGCACACACAGCTACAAGTTTATTCAATGTAATCAGATTTTCCTGATAGAAACCCCAGTCTCCACTCTTAGTTGCTAGTCTTCCCTCAATTCTAACTTGATTCTTTACAGGAATATATCATGGGAGCACTTTCAAGGAAAACAGTCTTGCTTGTGACTCATCAAGTTGATTTCCTGCCAGCATTTGACTCTGTTATGGTTAGTATCCTTTGATTCAATCACGTGTAGGAAATAATTAGTTACTCGCTAGAATTCTATGGCTGATTAAACTTCATTTTCACGTTAATGCAATTTTTCCATAAAATTTGTTTGTTAAAGCTTTCACAAAAGAACTACCTTGAGACAGCTCATCTTTGTAAACAGCTGATGTCAGATGGAGAAATCCTACAAGCCGCTCCTTATCATCAGTTATTGTCGTCAAGCCAAGAATTTCTGGACCTTGTCAATGCACACAAAGAAACAGCTGGTTCTGAAAGGCATACCGAGGTTGATGCTCCGCAGAGACAGGGATCATCTGTTAGGGAGATCAAGAAGAGTTATGTAGAGGGTCAGATTAAAACCTCTCAAGGAGATCAACTGATTAAGCAGGAAGAAAAGGAAGTGGGAGACACAGGGTTTAAGCCTTACGTGCAGTATCTAAATCAAAACAAAGGATACTTGTACTTCTCCATCGCTGCTTTCTGTCACCTGTTGTTTGTCATTGGTCAGATAACACAGAACTCTTGGATGGCAGCTAATGTTGATGATCCTCATGTTAGCACATTGCGTTTAATTGCGGTCTATCTGTGTATCGGAGTTACCTCAACACTTTTCTTGCTATGTAGATCAATCTCTATAGTTGTTTTGGGTCTTCAATCATCCAAGTCATTATTTTCCCAGCTACTAAATTCTCTTTTTCGTGCACCCATGTCTTTCTATGACTCCACTCCTCTTGGAAGAATACTGAGTCGGGTAAGCATCTCACCCAGAAAGTGTTATTTCCTTCATGAGGAATGATGTGTAACTGTTGATCTGGAACTGTTTTTATTTTATGTCTCATAGGTCACGTCAGATTTGAGCATTGTTGATCTTGATGTTCCATTCACTTTGATCTTGGCCGTTGGTGCAACCACAAATGCTTATAGTAACCTGGGAGTACTGGCTGTTGTGACCTGGCAAGTCCTGTTTGTCTCCATACCAATGGTTTATTTGGCTATTCGCTTACAGGTAATTATGTTATCCTCTTACATGAGTGCTTTGGAATTGTGAGAAGCTTGGCAATGGCCCAATCTAAACAATCAGGAAAGCAGACTTGAGGCTTCAAGAATAATAATTATAAAAAAAGGCTAAAAACAATTCTTACAATGAGCTGTTCAATTCACCCAAACTGCCTGGAGTGTGTTTCTTCTGAAACCACAGGATACCGTCTCCTCTACATTTTAAAAAAAAAAATCCTTACAATTTGTGACCATGTAATAAGTTCAATGCAATGAAACGTAACTAATAGAATAATTTGATGTTTGATGTCTTAAATTGCCACATGTAGGAATGTAGACCGTAGGCTTAAAAAAAAGGCTAAAAGTTTTCTTGCAGTGAGCTTCAAGTTGACCAAACTGCCTGGAGTTCGTAATTCTTCTGAAACTGGTTATCATCCCAACGATTTTTTAGAACAACTTTCTTACTACCTGTGAAGAATCAATGCAATGTAACACAAGTAATCATCGTGTACAATTTATCACATGAACTTTCAATTGTATTAGTACTGTTTATATGATAGGTAAACATATAAAGGTGAACTGCTCAAATATAATGCATAAATTGATTATATGGCTGGAAGTGGCAGTATGCTGTTATGATCGCTTTCTTTTGAGGACCACTACCATTGAAGATGATTTTACATTTATAAGGTGGATTTAAGGATTGTCTCATTCTTATCTGCAGGCATATTACTTTGCCTCTGCTAAGGAATTGATGCGGATCAATGGCACAACCAAGTCTTTAGTGTCAAATCATCTGGCTGAATCTGTAGCAGGAGCCATGACAATAAGGGCCTTTGAGGAGGAGGAACGTTTCTTCAAAAAAACCCTTAACCTCATTGACATAAATGCAAGTCCTTTCTTCCACAGTTTTGCTGCAAATGAGTGGTTGATTCAACGGCTTGAAATATTTAGTGCAACTGTTCTTGCCTCTGCAGCACTCTGCATGGTTTTACTACCTACTGGAACTTTTAACTCTGGTGAGCATTTATGCTTTTAACTTTTTCTGAACACATAATATTACGAGCTTCCCAATTCTGACTCGTTGTAATACTTACTTCCATTACTGTAGGATTTATTGGAATGGCACTTTCTTATGGACTTTCATTAAATATGTCACTGGTGTTTTCGATTCAAAACCAGTGCACATTAGCAAATTACATCATTTCTGTTGAAAGGCTTAATCAATACATGCACATACCAAGTGAAGCCCCTGAGGTGATTAAAGATAACCGACCTCCATCGAATTGGCCGGAAAAGGGTAAAGTGGATATTTGTGATTTGCAGGTTAGTCTTACTCCTATGATTTATTGTTGTTTAATGAGACAATTGGTGAAGGCTAGCAGACTGAAAAAGTTTAGTATCAAACAGATTAGATACAGGCCTAACGCACCACTAGTTCTTCGAGGAATCAGCTGCACATTTGAAGGAGGGCACAAGATTGGAATTGTTGGTCGAACCGGCAGTGGGAAGACTACACTTATAGGTGCTCTATTTCGACTGGTGGAACCAGCTGGAGGAAAGATCATCGTAGATGGAATTGACATCTCTAAGATTGGACTTCATGATCTGCGGTCACGACTCGGAATAATACCTCAAGATCCTACTCTCTTTAACGGGACTGTGAGATACAATTTGGACCCCTTATCCCAGCACACTGACCAGGAGATATGGGAGGTAACTTTTCCAGTTCATTAGACATTTTAATCATTGTCTATAAACCAGCGGAACCGTTGTTTTCTACCTTCATGCTTTCTAACTTGAAACTTTGTTCCTTATATTCAAGGTTCTCGGAAAGTGTCAGCTTCGAGAGGCTGTACAGGAGAAAGAGCAGGGTCTAGACTCTTTAGGTATGCTTTCTTCCCCTACATGGAAAATAATGAGTGTATGCTTTCGATTGTAATAGTCAGAGAATGATTAACAACCTGCAACACAGTTGTGGAAGATGGATCGAATTGGAGCATGGGGCAGAGACAATTATTTTGCTTGGGACGTGCCCTTTTGAGGAGGAGTAGGGTACTGGTGCTTGATGAAGCAACCGCATCAATTGATAATGCAACTGACTTGGTTTTGCAAAAGACTATTCGGACTGAATTTTCAGATTGCACTGTAATCACAGTAGCTCACAGGATACCAACAGTGATGGATTGCACAATGGTACTTTCCATTAGCGATGGTAAGTTTCATTTCTTTAATTCTTATCTAAAAAATGCACTTATCTGTATCCTGCACATCGTGACTTTGAGGATTTGCACTGATTTGTCGCCACTCCAAGATAATCTCATGTAGCTGATCATTCATCCATGCCATCCAACATCTTAGCAGAGGCTTATTGTTCTGGAGTGACCCCAAAATACCAGAGCTACAAGGCGATCTACTGCCAAACCTTGGTTTCCATTTGAAAAGAAAAGAAAAGATAGAGACAAAAACACAGCCTAACACTTGAGAACGAGAGACGACTGTAGCTGCAACTTCATGTAGATAAATCTCAAAAGAAATTCCAAGATGTATCACTGAGCTGTTTTTGTTCCATTTCAGGAAAACTAGTCGAGTTCGACGAGCCGGAGAAGTTAATGAAGATGGAAGGTTCACTTTTTGGACAACTTGTGAAGGAGTACTGGTCTCATTTACACGCTGCAGAATCACATTGAAGCTGAATATTAATTATCGTGTATCCCACTTCTCATTTCACCCTAGCTTTGCAGCAAGGAAAAGGATGCTAGGACCAGGTAGGAAGTATGATGTATGATATTGCAACAATATTACAGGGCTAGAGAGGAAAAATGGAGAAGAGGAATACCAGTTCCTATCCTTAGTTTTGCACCTGTATTCAAACATCAAGCTTGCTAATATCTACTGGGAAATTGACTTGTAACCAGGATGCTGGATGCATGTAAATCAGTGGATGCAAATTATTTTAATAGCAATAATTTATTTTTTTGGCAATGCTAAGTTCTTTATTAGAAGTTTCTAAGCGATATGCTGCAGACAGATGCACAAATAACAACTTTTTTTATTTATTTATTCAATAGTAATCTTATTTTTAGATTAGTTTTCGATTCAATTGAGATAAAATCCCTTCCAGTAATTTTAAAATTACATTTTTATATTGTACTTGAAATGAAATTCATAAATTTTCATAGCTATTGGCCTCAAAATATAAACTTAAGAAATTAAGGAACATGGTTAATCTCCTTAACTATCATACCAACCTATGCCCATGGGGATTATGAACTTAGCAACATGATCATATATGGTAGCAAGTTACTAGTTAATAATATAGACCAAATATAAGAAAATTGTAAAATTAATGAGATGGGAATATTAAGCTGTACATAAAAAAATTGGCAAACCACAAATATACCATAAACTATTAGGGTAATATTAATTTATATACATGCATGCATAGATTTTAATAAGATTTTGTTTGGGAGTGTAATTTTGATTATAGTTTAAAGTACTTTTTGTTTAAAAATATATTAAAATAATATATTTTTTTTAATTTTTAAAAATTATTTTTGAAATCAGCACATCAAAAACAATTCGAAAATATAAAAATAATTTAATTTTAACAGAACAAATTAAATTTTTTTAAAAACAAATTCACCAATGTTTCCAAACGAGTCTAATTTATACTTTTAGTCTAAAATATCGTCTTTCTATATCTATCTAAATTATGCATTCTATATTTTACAAGTCTTTTTAAAATAATTATTAAGTAATACTCTGAAACGTGTAGGTTTTTCACTGTAGCTAAAGCATTTTTTTTTCGTTTTTTTTTCCTGTTTTGTTTTTTTATGCCTATGTTTTTTTTTTTAGTTTTTTCTTTGTGTTTTTTTTTCTTTTAATGAATTTTTTTCGTTTAATTTAGTTTGTTAATGTGAATTTTTTATTTATTTAGTTATTGTACTTTCATGACACGAATCTCGGGTTTGATGGGTTAACTTGGTTTGACGAGTTAAATCAATTTTTTTTTATTTTTTTTTATTTTTAATCAAATTTTTTCGTTTAGTTTAGTTTGTTATTTTTTTTTCGTTTAGCCCATCGATTTTTTTTCCTATTTAGTTATCAAACTTTCATGACGCGAATCTCAGGTTTGACGGGTTAACCTGATTTGAAGGGTTAACTCAGTTGTTTCAGATTTTTTTTCTTTTTCCTAATTAGTAACAAGCTTATGTCTTTTGTTTTCTTTATATTTTATTTTTATTTTAATTAATTTTTTTTCGTTTAGTTTAGGTTGTTAATGTTCGATTTGTTTGCTATTTAGTTATCAAACTTTCATGACACAGATCCCGGGTTTGACAGGTAACCTGGTTTAATGGGTTAGTCTGTTTAATTCAAGGTTAACCCGTCAATTGTTTTTTTTTCTATTTAGTTATCAAACTTTCACGACACGAATCCAAGGTTTTACGGGTTAACCTAGTTAATTCAGATTTTTTCTCTTTTTCTTCATTAGTTTTTTTCTTTCTATTGGTTTTTTTAATTAATTTATTTAATTATCACACTTTTATGACATGACCTTGCAGTCAGATCCGCATACAAGGCTATTAGGTCTGATATTTTTTTTAGCAGGTTTTTTTTTTGTTTTCTTTTTTTTTTAGCAGGATTTTTTTTTACATGTTCTTTTTTTTTTCCTTTATTTCCCCAAAATTGATTTTTTTTTGTTTTTTTTAAATTTTTTTATTTCAAAATTATCTTTGCTAATTTTTTTAAATATTGAGCTGGTTGAAAAATTAACTATGTAGTTTTTTTCTTTATAACATTGTGGATTGCTATAATATTCTCATACATTGTTTTCTTTTTTTTTTACAAAATGATCTTTGTAGATTTTATTTTTTTATATATTAAGTTGGTTGAGAATTTAGTTTTGTATTTTTTTTAAAAAAAACAATATTGATTGCTACAGTGTTTTCCTATATAGTTTTTGCTTTGCTGCAGTGTTTCCCCATATATTTTTTTAAAAAATTATCTTTATTGAATTTACTTTTTCAATATTGAGCTGGCTGATAATCTAGCTTTAACTTTCCCCACATGTTTTTTTTTATTTGTTTTGTTTTTTTTAGAATTATTTTTGTTGATTTTATTTTTTTACTATTGAGCTGGTTGAAAATTTAGTTTTTTTGTATTTTTCCTTAAAACACTGTAGCTTTCCCTACGTGTTTTTTTTTCCTGCTTTTGTTTCCTTTTTTTTACATGTTTTTTTCTAAATAGCCTTTGTTGATTTTTTTTATATATATTAAGCTGGTTGAGAACTTAGCTTTGTAGCTTTTAAAATAAAAAAAAACACTATGGATTACTACAGTGTTTTCCTTACATGATTTTTATTTGGCTGTAGTGTTTCCCCCACATGTTTATTTTTTAAATTATCTTTGTTAAATTTATTTTTTTAATATTGAGTTGGTTGAGAATTTAGCTTTAGCTTTAGCTTTAGCTTTAGCTTTCCCCACGTTTTTTCATTATAATTATTATTATATTGTATTATATTATATAACTGTCTTTTTCTTTTGTTTTTTCTTTTTAATTTTTTTTAATGAATTTTTTTTGTTTGATTTAGTTTGTTAATGTTAAATTTTTTTTTATTTAGTTATCATATTTTCATAATACGAATCTCGGATTTGATGGGTTAACTTGATTTGACGAATTATTTTTTTCATTTAATTTAGTTTGTTAAAGTTAATTTTCTTTCTATTTAATTATCAAACTTTCATACTTTCATGACACGTATCCTGGGCTTGACGGGTTAACTTGGTTTGATGGGTTAATCCGGTTAATTCTGGGTAAACCAGTCATTTTTTTTTCTATTTAGTTATCAAACTTTCATGATGCAAATCCCAGATTTTACGGGATAACCTGGTTTAAAGGGTTAACCCAATTAATTCAATTTCGTTTTCTTTTTCTTCATTACTTTTTTCCTTTATGATGATTTTTTTTTTATTTTTTTTAATTAATCTATTTAATTATCACACTTTTATGACACAACCTTATAGCAGACCCACATCCAATATTCTTGGGTCTGGTGTTACAGTCAGGCTCACTTAAACTTAGGTCATGCAAATTTAATTTTATTATTAATATTATAAATATTACTCTTAGGTTAGGTGTTGCGGCCAAACCCAAGATTCTTGGTTATAACTTTGCAGAAAAACCCAAGATTTTTAAATTTTTATTTTTTTTAATATTTTTTATATAAAAGAAAAGACCCGCGGCATTGCGCGGGTATCAAAGCTAGTAGAATACTCTAAAAGGCATGGAAAAGGCACTGTAGCTTTCCCACGCCTTTTATGCATAACTCTTAATTGTTTTTTTTTTTTTTGTAAGGAGTGCAAAGGGTCCATTATTTTAATTATATTATTATTATAACATATCCTAAAAAGTACTGTAGCTCTCTTTTTTATTATTTTTTTTGTTATTTTTCTTCTAATGATTTTTTTAAAATTTAGTTTGCTAATGTTAAATTTTTTTATTTAGTTATTAGATTTTCATGACACAGATCTCGAGTTTGATGAGTTAACCTGGTTTGACGAGTTAACCCAGAATTTTTTTAATTAATTTTTTTTCGTTTAGTTTAGTTTGTTAATGTTAAATTTTTTTATATTTAATTATCATATTTTCATGACACGTATCCCTGGCTTGACAGGTTAACTTTGTTTGACAGGTTAACTTTGTTTGACAGATTAACTAAAAGGCATGGGAAAGTACTGTAGCTTTCCCACGCCTTTTAGCTTTCCCCATTATTATTATTATTATTATTATTATTATTATTATTATTATTATTATTATTATTATTATATTATATTATAACATATCCTAAAAAGTATTGTAGCTGTCTTTTATTTTGTTATTTTTCTTCTAATGATTTTTTTTTAATTTAGTTTGTTAATGTTAAATTTTTTTATTTAGTTATCAGATTTTCATGACACGGATCCCGAGTTTGATGGGTTAACCTGGTTTGACGAGTTAACCCAGAATTTTTTTAACTAATTTTTTTCATTTAGTTTAGTTTGTTAATGTTGAATTTCTTTCTATTTAATTATTAGATTTTTATGACACGTATTCCGGGTTTGACGGGTTAACTTTGTTTGACGGATTAACTAAAACGCATGAGAAAGTACTGTAGCTTTCCCAGGCCTTTTAGCTTTCCCCATTATTATTATTATTATTATATTATTATTATTATTATTATTATTATTATTATTATTCTATTATATTATAGCGTATCCTAAAAAGTACTATAGTTGTCTTTTTTTTGTTTTTATTTTTTTCGTTATTTTTCTTCTAATGAATTTTTTCTTTAATTTAGTTTGTTAATGTTAATTTTTTTTTATTTAGTTATCAGACTTTCATGTTACGGATCCCTAGTTTGATGTGTTAACCTGGTTTGACGAGTTAACCCGGAATTGTTTTTCTTTTTAATTAATTTTTTTCGTTTAGTTTAGTTTGTTAATGTTAATTTTTTTTATTTAATTATCAGATTTTCATGACACGAATGCCGGGCTTGATGGGTTAACTTGGTTTGACAGGTTAACCCAGTTAATTCTGGGCAAACCTGTCAAATTTATTTTTTAATTAGTTATCAAACTTTCATGACACGGATTCCAGATTTGACGGGTTAACCTTGTCATAACCCAACTCTGGGTTATTCCCCAAAAATCAATTTCTTTTTTCAAAATAAAAATCAAAAAATAAAATAAAGGTTAGCAACGTGGAGAGAGCAGACCGAGCAATCAAGCTGTAATTTTTGGAGGAATTTCGAGGCCTAATTGTACCCCATTATGCCCAAGATTAGAAAAAAAAAAAGCAAATTCGAAGGTCAAATTAAATGATTATTGGATGAATTTGCATAAAAATTAAGTCCAATGACATAATTAAATTTTTAATGGGCCAATTTGATTTAATCATGGGCCAAATTAAATTTTAATTATATTTAAGAATTAATTTAGGTCCAATTGAAGGATTTAATTAAGTGCAAGGACTTAATTATACGTTAAGTGGGTCAAATTAATTTTATTTGGGGCTTAATTGGTGAAAAATTAAGTTTGGGAGCCTAATTTAGGTTTAATTAAGAAGATTGGAATTTTAAGAGACCAAATTTAATTTTTACCAAGTGAATTGATTGAAATCAGGGGCCAAATTGCAACAAAATTGAAGTTTAATGGTCAATTAGAGAATTATATTGAAATAAATTGAAAGATGGAGGACTAAATTGAAAATCTGCAAAAATCCTGAATTTTAACCCAAAAACGACGCCGTTTTTGCGTAAAAAAAAAAAACGGGTTATTGTTCATCTTCTTCCTCGCAAAGCTGCCCGAGTGGCTGCTTTCTAGGCGCTGTTTCTCACTCGTGTGGCCCCCAAATCCGACAACGCATGCACCTACATGTCCACCTGAAATCCCTTTATCCCGTGGAGTGGTCCGGTCCGGTCGAAAATCTTGGAAACGGCTCCGTTTATTGGCCCAAAGTGGCACCCTCGGGCAGTCTGCAGCCTTGGATTGCCAAATTTGGCAGTTCGAGGTGCACACTTTGAACCAACGGTTTGTATCCCTCGAGTCGAATCAAGGGCTGAGACTTTTTCCCCGTCGAAGACAAGATTACCCTCTTTCCATCCCTATAAATAGGAGCCAATTTCGTGCTCAGGAGGAGGAGAAAATCGGGTCCAAAGTAAGCCAAAAAACCAGCCTTCCTCCATCTTCCTGCTGCAGATTTTCTTCTTTTTTTCCTCTTCCAGCTGCAACCGTTCCAGCCACCAAACAGAGCCACCAACAGCTTCTCCACCATAGGTAGCTATCATCCCAGCCAGCCATCGCCGCCACGCCAGGTGGTCCACTCCCCTTTCCCTTTTTTTTTTGCCGTCTCTACTGAGTGAACAGTGGACTGTTCATGCATGAACAGTAGACGTGAATTATAATTCATGTCTACTGTTCATGCAGTATATGATATCCCTTTTTCTTTTTTGTTTTGTTTTTTTTTTAAAAAAATCATTTCAAAAATATTCAAAAAAAATCATATAAAAAAATTATGGTTTTCTTAAATATTTTTCCACCAAGTTTGCTTAATATTGGGTTGTATACTTACATTGTAAGATACAAGTCCGGTATTAAAATACCTGGTTTTTCAAAATATTTTAAAAAAATTCAAAAAGAAAAAAATATTTTATCGCATACGGCCAAGTCCTAAAAAATTTCCAAGCATGTTTTTTTCAAAAAAAATTACATTTTTCTGACGTTTTGAAAATCCAAAAAGAAATGGATATCATAACTAGTTTATGATTATCCATTAGGGTTTGGGCAAAATATCAAAAACCTTTTTCCAATATTTTTTTTCTAGGATCCAAATGTAGACTTTAATATTTGAAAGGTGTAAAATTACATGATAAAGTACACCCTCAAGTATTAAAGATACAAGGTGTAAATAAATGTCATTCAGACTTTAGAACGGTTAGGATTTAACCCAATAAGATAGAGACTCTCTCATGTAGAGAGATCTGCCTTGAACCTTAGAAAAGACCAACCTGACTTAGAAAAAAACCAATTAAACAACAATGCAGCTTACCTTAGGTAGGGTGCACTGGAGGTGATACGTCTTCCCCTTGCACAACTAGTCCCTTACTCAGACTCTCGCAGACCATAGGTTCCTAGTGACCATAATACTAGGTGGCGACTCCAACGAACCAAGCAAAACACAAACACATAATAAAAAGATCGTCAGCGGACGCCGCGTGGATTTTGACGGGCGACAAACCTGATTTGAAAGGTTAACTCAGTTAATTCAGATTTTTTTCTTTTTCTTCATTATTTTTTTCTTCTTGTTGGTTTTTTTTCTTTTTAATTATCACACTTTTATGACATGATCTTATAGCCAGACCCACATCCAGTGCTCTTAGGTTCGATGTTGCAGTTAGACTCACTTAAACTTAAGTCATGTAAGTTTATTATTATTATTATTATTATTATTATTATAAATATTACTATTAGGTCAAGCGTTGCAGCCAAACCCAAGACTCTTGGGTATAACTTTACAGAAAAACCTAACACTTTTAAATCTTATTTTTTTTAATATTTTTTATGTTAAAAAAATTAACCTATGACATCGCGCGGGTCATGTAACTAGTTAAGTAATGCTCTAAAAATCATGAAAAAAACACAGTAGCTTTCCAACGCCTTTTAACTTTCCTCATTATTTCCCCATTATTAATATATTATATTATTATAATTATTATATTATATTATATTATTATATTATAACATATCCTAAAAAGTATTGTAGCTGTCTTTTTTTTTAATGAATTATTTTTGTTTAATTTAGTTTGTTAATGTTAATTTTTTATTTAGTTATCAGTTTTTCATGACATGATTTTCGGGTTTGATGGGTTAACCTGATTTGACGAGTTAACTTAGATTTTTTTTCTTTTTAATTAATTTTTTGTGTTTAGTTTAGTTTATTAATGTTAAATTTCTTTCTATTTAATTATCAAACTTTCATGACACATATTCCGGGATTGACGGGTTAACTTGGTTTGACGGGTTAACCTAGTTAATTTAACCTAGTTAATTCTGGGTAAACCCGTCAATATTGTTTTTCTATTTAGTTATCAAATTTTCATGACGTGGATCTCAGGTTTGATAGGTTAACATGGTTTGAAGGGTTAACCCGATTAATTTAGATTTTTTTTTCTTCATTAGTTTTTTTCTTTCTATTGATTTTTTTTCTTTGTTTTTTTCTTTTTAATTAATCTTTTTAGTTATCATACTTTTATGACACGACCTTATAACCAGACCAACATCCAATGCTCTTGGGTTCGGTGTTGCAGCCAGACTCACTTAAATTTAAGTTATGTAAATTTAATATTATTATTAATATTATAAATATTACTCTTGGATCAAGCGTTGCAGCTAAACCCAAGGCTTTTGGGTATATCTTTGCAGAAAGACCTAACACTCTTAAATCTTAGTCTTTTTTTATATTTTTTATACATAAAAAAAAGTTAACCCTGACATATGTTTTTAGTTTTTTTATATATTTTTAAGTTTTTTATTGTAGACTGCACGGTGTAGTCCATAATAAAAAATATTATGCCTTTAGTTTTTTTTTTTTTTCTCTTTATAGTCTCTTAATATTAATTTTTCTATACTGGAATAAATATTCATATTAATAATAATAAAATAAAGTATTTAACAACACCGCAGCGTCACTTTCTCTCTGAAATTCTGGTTCCACTCCGTGTCCTAAACACTTAACACAGAGGGAGAGACCTCAAAAACTCTGAAATGGAACATTAATAAATCTTGGCTTGTAAAATTTGATGTTTGGTGCAATTTTCAGGTTAGTCTTCTTATTCTTTTAAATGTTATCCAGGTGTGCCATACTGCCGGTTGAATGAATGTAAACCTGAATTCTTTTATTTCTTATGAACTCAAGATTGGCTGACAAGCTTGTTTTCTTTAATTTAATTATGATAATAAGGTTCGATTTTTTATATTATCTGTAGCAAGACTTGCTTGTTAAATATTTTTGAGGATCTCACATCGTCTGTTGGTCATTAAGAAATACTATTTTGTCGTGTATTAAAGGTAGACCTTTTGTTTTGCCCAAAAAGAATTGGTAATGAACTAATGATGAAGTTTTTATCTTTTCGTAGGATTACTTCTCTACCTTTTGTTTCTCCTTTCTTGCTTTTTTATGATCACGTTTTCTTTAATCTTTAGTTCTTTGTGAGTGATGGTACTTATAATTGTGGGGTGTGTGTGAAAAATGCTTCTTCTTCTTCTTCATTAAAAAATCACTGATAATTGACAACTAGATATTGTTAAGTGGTTTTGAAGATTTGATTAATTGATGATTTTTCTTGTAACACAGAGCATTGTTTTCTTACATTGTATGCCAAAGCAGGAGTTGAAAAGTAAGCAGGAAAGGAAAGATAATGGAAGACCTGTGGACGTTGTTTTGTGGGGAATCTGTCAATTCGGATACAAGTGGAAAGCCATCTGGTTCTAGCTCGGTATTTCAACCAACTTCATGTATCAATCACGCGCTGATCATTTGCTTCGATGTTTTGCTTCTAATCGTGCTCTTGTTCACTTTCATGCGAATATCTTCAGCATCTTCAAAAATATATAAAATAACACCTCGATTTAGAGGCTATTCGAGTCTGCAGATAGTTTCTGTTATACTCAATGGTGGTATCGGATTTGTGTACTTGTGCTTGGGCATATGGATTTTGGAAGAGAAGTTGAGGAAAAACCAGACTGCCTTGCCATTGAGAAGTTGGTTAGTGGTGCTGTTTCAGGGATTTACATGGCTTTTGGTGGGTTTGACCATAAGCCTTCGAGGGAAGCATCTTCAAAGAACGCCATTGCGGCTATTGTCCATTCTTGCTTCCTTGCTTGCTGGTATTGTCTGTGCTTTGTCCATATACAGCGCCATTTTAGGTGAAGGAATGTTGGTTAAGATAGCTTTGGATGTCCTCTCCTTTCCAGGAGCAACATTGTTACTGTTATGTGTTTACAAGGTTTATAAACACGAGGGGAATGAAGAAAGGGACCTGTATGCTCCATTGAATGGTGAGGCCGATGGTGGAAGTAAAATCGATTCCGCTGACCAGGTTACTCTATTTGCTAAAGCAGGATTCTTCAATAAAATGTCATTTTGGTGGTTGAATCCACTGATGAGAAAGGGTAAGGAGAAAACTCTAGAGGATGAGGATATACCAAAGTTGCGAGAGGCAGAACGAGCAGAAAGCTGTTATATGGAGTTTTTGGAGCAACTGAACAAACAAAAACAAGCTGAATCATCTCAGCCATCTCTCTTGTGGACAATTGTATTTTGCCACTGGAAAGACGTTGTAATTTCAGGATTCTTTGCCATGCTAAAGATACTTACTTTGTCAGCTGGGCCTCTGCTTCTGAATGCCTTCATTTTGGTTGCTGAAGGAAAAGCAGGTTTTAAATATGAAGGTTATGTACTGGTTCTGACGCTCTTCTTTTCAAAGAGCTTAGAGTCCCTGTCACAAAGGCAATGGTGTTTTAGGAGCAGGCTTGTTGGTTTGAAAGTCAGGTCCTTGCTCACGGCTGCAATATATAAGAAGCAACAGAGGTTATCCAATGTTGGTAGGTTGATGCACTCGGGTGGTGAGATCATGAACTATGTTACTGTGGATGCTTACAGGATAGGCGAGTTTCCCTTCTGGTTTCATCAGACATGGACAACAAGCTTTCAGCTTTGTCTCTCTCTTGTAATTCTTTTCCGTGCAGTGGGGCTAGCAACACTTGCTGCCTTAGTGGTTATAATAATTACTGTGCTATGCAACACTCCACTTGCAAAGTTACAGCATAAGTTCCAGTCTAAGCTTATGGTGGCACAAGATGCGAGATTGAATGCTTGTAATGAGGCTCTGTTTAACATGAAGGTATTGAAATTATATGCTTGGGAAACGCATTTTAAGAATGCCATAGAAAATTTGAGAAATGTAGAGTATAAATGGTTGTCAGCAGTGCAAACGCACAAAGCATATAATGGTTTTCTCTTCTGGTCTTCTCCTGTTTTGGTCTCTGCTGCTACCTTTGGAGCATGCTATTTCCTGAAAATTCCTCTGCATGCTAATAATGTTTTCACTTTTGTTGCGACTTTGTGTCTTGTTCAAGACCCAATTAGATCAATCCCTGATGTTATTGGAGTGGTTATTCAAGCAAAGGTAGCTTTTGTACGTATTGTGAAGTTTCTTGAAGCGCCAGAGTTGCAGAACGGAAATGTTCGGCACAAGTGCAACATGGGGAGTGTGGACCACGCTGTTTTAATCAAGTCAGCTGATTTTTCATGGGAAGAGAATTCTTCAAAGCCTACATTGAGAAATGTGAGTTTTGGAATCCGGCCGGGTGAAAAGGTGGCCATATGTGGGGAAGTTGGCTCTGGCAAGTCGACCCTTTTAGCAGCAATTCTTGGAGAAGTTCCACATACACAGGGAACTGTGAGTGTTTCCTTTTAGAACTTCCAGTTTAATCTTCTTAAATGTATCTTGCCGTGCTCTTCCAGTCCTTAATTTTTTGGAGTTTCTTAAGAACAAATGTGCCTTAATGTAAATTTTATTTCCTATTTCATAAGTGAGCCTTTTTTTGGTCTTTATGACCTGCAGATTCAGGTTTCTGGTAGGATTGCCTATGTTTCGCAAACAGCTTGGATCCAGACGGGATCGATACAAGAGAACATTTTATTCGGTTCGGAAATGAATAGGCAACGATACCATGACACACTTGAGCGATGCTCTTTGGTAAAGGACCTTGAGTTGCTTCCTTATGGTGATCTTACTGAAATAGGTGAAAGAGGAGTCAATTTGAGTGGTGGTCAAAAGCAGCGAATTCAACTTGCCCGGGCTCTCTATCAGAATGCAGATATCTATCTCTTGGATGATCCATTCAGCGCTGTGGATGCACACACAGCTACAAGTTTATTCAATGTAATCAGATTTTCCTGATAGAAACCTCTGTCTCCACTCTTAGTTGCTAGCCTTCCCTCAATTCTAACTTGATTCTTTACAGGAATATATCATGGGAGCACTTTCAAGGAAAACAGTCTTGCTTGTGACTCATCAAGTTGATTTCCTGCCAGCATTTGACTCTGTTATGGTTAGTATCCTTTGATTCAATTACTTGTAGGAAATAATTAGTTACTTGCTACAGTTCTATGGCTGATTAAACTTCATTTTCACGTTAATGCCATTTTTCCATAAAATTTGTTTGTTAAAGCTTTCACAAAAGAAGTACCTTGAGACAGCTTATCTTTGTAAACAGGTGATGTCAGATGGAGAAATCCTACAAGCCGCTCCTTATCATCAGTTATTGTCGTCAAGCCAAGAATTTCTGGACCTTGTCAATGCACACAAAGAAACAGCTGGTTCTGAAAGGCATACCGAGGTTGATGCTCCGCAGAGACAGGGATCATCTGTTAGGGAGATCAAGAAGAGTTATGTAGAGGGTCAGATTAAAACCTCTCAAGGAGATCAACTGATTAAGCAGGAAGAAAAGGAAGTGGGAGACACAGGGTTTAAGCCTTACGTGCAGTATCTAAATCAAAACAAAGGATACTTGTACTTCTCCATCGCTGCTTTCAGTCACCTGTTGTTTGTCATTGGTCAGATAACACAGAACTCTTGGATGGCAGCTAATGTTGATGATCCTCATGTTAGCACATTGCGTTTAATTGCGGTCTATCTGTGTATCGAAGTTACCTCAACACTTTTCTTGCTATGTAGATCAATCTCTATAGTTGTTTTGGGTCTTCAATCATCCAAGTCATTATTTTCCCAGCTACTAAATTCTCTTTTTCGTGCACCCATGTCTTTCCATGACTCCACACCTCTTGGAAGAATACTGAGTCGGGTAAGCATCTCACCCAGAAAATGTTGTTTGCTTCATGAGGAATGATGTGTAACTGTTGATCTGGACCTGTGTTTATTTTATGTCTCATAGGTCACGTCAGATTTGAGCATTGTCGATCTTGATGTTCCTTTCGCTTTGATCTTCACCGTTGGTGCAACCACAAATGCTTATAGTAACCTGGGAGTGCTGGCTGTTGTGACCTGGCAAGTCCTGTTTGTCTCCATACCAATGGTTTATTTGGCTATTCGCTTACAGGTAATTATGTTATCCTCTTACATGAATGGTTTGGAATTGTGAGAAACTTGGCAATGGCCCAATCTAAATAATCAGGAAAGCAGACTTGGGGCTTCAAGAATAATAAGAAAAAAAAGGCTAAAAACAATTCTTAATTTCTTACAATGAGCTGTTCAATTCACCCAAACTGCCTGGAGTGTGGTTCTTCTGAAACCACAGGATAGCATCTCCTCTACATTTAAAAAAAAAATTCCTTACAACTTGTGACCATGTAATAAGTTCAATGTAATGAAACGTAACTAATCATTTTTTATAGAATAATTTGATGTTTAATGTCTTCCATTGCCACATGTAGGAATGTAGACCGTAGGCTTAAAAAAAAGGCTCAAAGTTGTCTTGCAATGAGCTTCAAATTGACCAAACTGCCTGGAGTTTGTAATTCTTCTGAAACTGGTTATCATCCCAACTTTTTTTTAGAAGTTAGAACAACTTTCTTACTACTTGTGAAGAATCAATGCAATATAAGGCAAGTAATCATCGTGTACAATTTAACACATGAACTTTCAATTGTATTAGTAATGTTTATATGATAGGTAACAAATCAAGGCATGTATAGTGTACAAATTCACGAGGGAAATCTTGTTTTCAAGCTGAGAACAAATCTAAAGATTACAGTAGTCTTGGCATAACTTCTACAAGAATTGATGCCTCAGTTAGTCTAACAAAGTTGAACTGCTCAAATATAATGCATAAATTGATTATATGGCTGGAAGTGGCAGTATGCTGTTATGATCTCCTTCTTTTGAGGACCATACTACCATTGAAGATGATTTTACGTTTATAAAGTGGATTTAAGGATTATCTGCAGGCAAATTACTTTGCCTCTGCTAAGGAATTGATGCGGATCAATGGCACAACCAAGTCTTTAGTGTCAAATCATCTGGCTGAATCTGTAGCAGGAGCCATGACAATAAGGGCCTTTGAGGAGGAAGAACGTTTCTTCAAAAAAACCCTTAACCTCATTGACATAAATGCTAGTCCTTTCTTCCACAGTTTTGCTGCAAATGAGTGGTTGATTCAACGGCTTGAAATATTTAGTGGAACTGTTCTTGCCTCTGCAGCACTCTGCATGGTTTTACTACCTCCTGGAACTTTTAACTCTGGTGAGCATTTATGTTTACTTTTCTTCAACTTTTTTTGAACACATAATATTACGAGCTTCCCAATTCTGACTCGTTGTAATACTTCCATTACTGTAGGATTTATTGGAATGGCACTTTCTTATGGACTTTCATTAAATATGTTGCTGGTGTTTTCGATTCAAAGCCAGTGCACATTAGCAAATTACATCATTTCTGTTGAAAGGCTTAATCAATACATGCACATACCAAGTGAAGCCCCTGAGGTGATTAAAGATAACAGACCTCCATCGAATTGGCCGGAAAAGGGTAAAGTGGATATTTGTGATTTGCAGGTTAGTCTTACTCCTATGATTTATTGTTGTTTAATGAGACAATTGGTGAAGGCTAGCAGACTGAAAAAGTTTAGTATCAAACAGATTAGATACAGGCCTAACGCACCACTAGTTCTTCGAGGAATCAGTTGCACATTTGAAGGAGGGCACAAGATTGGAATCGTTGGTCGAACCGGCAGTGGGAAGACTACACTTATAGGTGCTCTATTTCGACTTGTAGAACCAGCTGGAGGAAAGATCATCGTAGATGGAATTGACATCTCTAAGATTGGACTTCATGATCTGCGGTCACGACTCGGAATAATACCTCAAGATCCTACTCTCTTTAACGGGACTGTGAGATACAATTTGGACCCCTTATCCCAGCACACTGACCAGGAGATATGGGAGGTAACTTTTCCAGTTCATTAGACATTTTAATCATTGTCTATAAACCAGCGGAACCGTTGTTTTCTACCTTCATGCTTTCTAACTTGAAAGTTTGTTCCTTATTTTCAAGGTTCTCGGAAAGTGTCAGCTTCGAGAGGCTGTACAGGAGAAAGAGCAGGGTCTAGACTCTTTAGGTATGCTTTCTTCCCCTACATGGAAAATAATGAGTGTATGCTTTTGATTGTAATAGTCAGAGAATGATTAACAACCTGCAACACAGTTGTGGAAGATGGATCGAATTGGAGCATGGGGCAGAGACAATTATTTTGCTTGGGACGTGCCCTTTTGAGGAGGAGTAGGGTACTGGTGCTTGATGAAGCAACCGCATCAATTGATAATGCAACTGACTTGGTTTTGCAAAAGACTATTCGGACTGAATTTTCAGATTGCACTGTAATCACAGTAGCTCACAGGATACCAACAGTGATGGATTGCACAATGGTACTTTCCATTAGCGATGGTAAGTTTCATTTCTTTAATTCTTATCTAAAAAATGCACTTATCTGTATCCTGCACATCGTGACTTTGAGGATTTGCACTGATTTGTCGCCACTCCAAGATAATCTCATGTAGCTGATCATTCATCCATGCCATCCAACATCTTAGCAGAGGCTTATTGTTCTGGAGTGACCCCAAAATACCAGAGCTACAAGGCGATCTACTGCCAAACCTTGGTTTCCATTTGAAAAAAAAAGAGAGAGAGAAAAACACAGCCTAACACTTGAGAACGAGAGACGACTGTAGCTGCAACTTCATGTAGATAAATCTCAGAAGAAATTCCAAGATGTATCACTGAGCTGTTTTTGTTCTATTTCAGGAAAACTAGTCGAGTTCGACGAGCCGGAGAAGTTAATGAAGACGGAAGGTTCACTTTTTGGACAACTTGTGAAGGAGTACTGGTCTCATTTACACGCTGCAGAATCACATTGAAGCTGAATATTATTTATCGTGTATCCCACTTCTCATTTCACCCTAGCTTTGCAGCAAAGAAAAGGATGCCAGGACCAGGTAGGAAGTATGATGTATGATATTGCAACAATACTATAGGGCTAGGGAGGAGAAATGGAGAAGAGGAATATCAGTTCCTATCCTTAGTTTTGCTCCTGTATTCAAACATCAAGCTTGCTAATATCTACTGGGAAATTGAGTGCAGTCAGCCATTTTTCACAAGTGTCAAGAGCTTAGTTTTTCTTAATCTTAGTTGGTGAAAATTGGAAAAATAATCATCAACAAATTTAATCCATCCTTTACATCATCCTTGGGTTGTATTTCACCAGCAATCAAGTTAAAACTTGCTTTGATCTTTCTTCTTAATTTTTTATTAAAATAATATTTTTTAAAAAAACAATTAAACGACATTTTAGATTAATCTAGTTCTATCAAGATTAATATGCTCGACTTGTAACCAGGATGATGGATGCATGTAAATCAGTGGATGCAAATTATTTTAATAGTTATTACTTTATTTTTGGCTATGCTATCTGTTCTTTATTAGAAGTTTTTAAGCGATATGCTGTAGACATATGCACAAATAACTTCTTCTTCTTATTTATTTATTCAATAACAGCCGTATTTTTAGATTAGTTTTCGATTCAATTGAGACGAAATCCCTTCCAATAATTTTAAAATTACATTTTTATATTATTTTGGTGTATTTAAAAAGAAATTCATAAATTTTCATAGCTATTGGCCTCAAAATTTGAACTTAAGAAATTAAGGAACATGGTTAATCTCCTTAACTATCATATCAACCTATGCCCATGGCGATTATGAACTTAGCAACATGATCATATATAGTAGCAAGTTACTAGTTAACAATATATACCAAATATAAGAAAATTGTAAAATGAGATGGGAATATTAAGCTGTGCATAAAAAAAAAATGGCAAACCTCAAATATACCTATTAGGGTAATATCAATTTACGTTAAAATTATTTTTTATAACAATTTTATTTTTGAAGTACTTTAATTTCTCAATTAACTTTTAGAGAGAATAAGAGAAATCTTTTAAGCAAGAAAACATTAAATCAATTTTCTCAGTATGTTTGTATATTATTGTTAAAGTATTTGCATCCAAAATGTTAAAATAAATTCCAAATTGTCCTAAAACATAACTTAAAAAGTATAATAAATTATCCACTCATATGGATTGGTGAGGTAAAGGGAATTTTTTTTTTTTTTTACTGAAATTGTCGTTTAGGTCGTATAGTATTACAACAATACTGTAGGTCTGGGGAGGGAGAAATGTGGAGGAGGAACTGGAGTTCCTAACATCAGTTTTGTACTTGTATTCAAATATCAAGTTCCGCAAATTCTTCTTGGCAATTCAACAAAATTGGCCACTTTTTGCAAGAGCATCAGGTTGCAGGCCTGCCGCCACTCCACTGTGATTTCCCTGTAGCTATCCACACTCCTGCAGCTAACTCATTAGTGTGGATAGATACTGGGAAATCACACTGTCAGAATCATCAGTGATAACTATCATCTGGAGTTGAATCCGGAGCTCTACGAAGAATACAAAAGGTGGTGCTACTGAAACTTGAACTATTAGCTTTTTGCTTCCTTCCCTCCTCTTTTGCCGCTGCTTTTGTCCTGAAAAATGATGCAGAAGCTGTAGATTCTGATAGCGTAATAACATGTTCCTCTGTTTTCCAACGATGAATGGTGAAGCAAAAAGAGAGCATGCTTGATCAAGACCAGAGACCAAAGACGGATGCATTTATCAATCATCAAAGCCCATTGAGAACGAATTGGACAACTTGGGATACATCAAAAGAATTCTATTTTTATTTTTATTTTAAAAGAAGAGCGTATGCTCAGAATGAGGATATAGAATGAACACCATGCAAATCCTATGAGATATTCCCATGAATAAATAGTGAGGACCATTCAAAAGATAAAATGATCACTTTCATTTTCTTTATGGTCCTCCAAGAGTGGCATTTTCTATATCTTCTCTGCTCAATGCGTAACTGAATCTCCTCTCCACATCCTTTTCAAGATTCCCTGGTCCATTCTTCAAGTACCTGCATCACAAGATACAGTCTGTTTAGCCAAGCAATAAATCTAAAAGGATGAATAGTGTAACTGAGTATAAGACTTATTTCCTCCCTTTTACGTCAAATTAGCATTTCAGAATCCATCTCCAATGGTAAAATCTAACTACCCTGGATAAACAATGATATCTTAATTTGTGCAATTTGATAAATTGATCAATTAGTCCTAGCAGGTTGAGAATTCAAAATTTGAATAGCAAGGAGAATAGGGAAGAGTGAACTCTCAGGCAAGCTGCAGAACCAACTAAACCTTGTTTCCCACTTAAAGTTATCCAGCTTTCTCCACCATTCCTTTCCTTTTATTGAATCCCAACCAAGATTCAATGAGCACAGTGTCATCATTGCATTAGTCTTACTCTTGAATAGGTGCCATCACCTTGATATTTTAGAAGATTGATGCTAGAGAAACTTCAATTGTACATAGTTCAAAGAAGGTTTGCACAAACCATTACAATAGTAAAAAAAATACATATAAAAAATATGGAAGCTGCTGTTTAAAATGAGAAATCATCTTCTTAAAGAACAGAACATGATATGAAAACCATAGCTTATGTCCCAAAATTCAGAAGGGCACTGACTAGCCCAAACTGAATCAATCTTAACCAATTGATCTGCAGGCTATGCGCCTATGAGCTAGTCCCAAATTACTGCACCGATGACATTAGACCCATTGATATTTGCTGGACAGGGCTAACCTTTCTTTTCACTTTCCTATTGTCATTGATCACACGACTTCCAACTTCCCACATATTGGTACCAATTTCCTTCACGCAATCACTAATCCATCTTGACTTTTGATCATGCTTATATCCTTTTATTTACATGATCTATTAGCATGAAACCGTTTTTCTATATGATCATGAAGAAGAAGTTTGTGATGGTCCCATAACTTCTCTGCATTGTGTAGGTATATTCCATGCAATCATCTATCTAACTCCATCTCCAGTGGCACTGTACCTTTCAATTCCCACACACACTATTTATCCAAAGCAACACAAACTCATCACGTTTATGTAACTCTGTCATCAATTATTCCCTAGCTACTTCCACTGAAAAATGAATAGATACTCTTACAATTCCTAATTCTGAAACTCTAATTTATACATAGCTGCAGCATTTCTGATCTTATCAAACCAACTACAATTTATTAATTCAAATCATCCATAAACTACTAATATTTTGATAATATTGCTCCACACCATATTATTCTTCTTCTCCAAATGCAAACCTCATATGAGCACAAACCTCTTGACACACTTGCTAGATTACTTCTTAGTGTACAACATGACTAATTGAGGAAATATGGATGTGCTCTTTTTTTAGATAAAATGGAAAGATATTAACACTGATTCTTCAGCCTTTTGCTGGTCTATTCATCGAACCTCACTAAATCCCTAGATTCAAACTAGTTGGGATCAGCAAGATCCTTTTTATCAATTCTTTCTGAGCAGTAGAGTCCCCATCACTAACAAGAATAATCTCACTTCCATCATTATACAAATATTTTCAATCGGGATTGTGTAGCCAAAGATTGACAAACAAACTTCGAGCAATAGCTATAACAAAGCACACTTGACTTGTCAGATTACAGCAAACACCATTAAAACTCTCCAGCAAAATTTAATGGAAGCTATGATACATCTAACAACAATATTATCTGTTGTTCACTAATTCAAATTACCAATTTTTCCTTGCCAGCTCAAGTTTCCTTCTTTTCTAAAAATTCCAAATTACATGTAGAAACCACTCAACCTAATAATAAAAATAAATCCAAATAATGAACATAATACAAAAACACAGTAATCATTCACAGTAAAAGATCACTCAAACAGACTACATCATGACCACACCAGTAGCAATTCCCAAACCACAATGATCGTATGCAAAGTTGAAAACTTGACAGCAATTACTCACATACACTAACAAACAGAACAACAAAAACCCAGATGCTAAAACAACAATAAAGAACCAAACTTTACCTTATATAAAGATCAGTGACATCAAGTGATAACTGAGCATGCCAATCAGGTTTCTCAACAAACCAAATAGCACGGCTCTCCTTGCTTTGGTAAAACCCCAAACCCTTCAACCAAGCTTCAATGCAAGGCAAACTATGAGAGTACAAAGGCCTTTTCTTGTCAGGGAGTGTTTGTAGCCACTCATCTCCTGTTGATGATATCTCCTCTGCTTCTGATGATTTTAAAGAAACTATTCTTTTGGGTTTTCTTGGAAACTTACATAGAGGATAAGGACATGAAGGAGATTTAGAGAAAAGGGATGGATGCAACGAAGGAAAGTGAGAGACTTTGGAAGCATGAGTACAAGTTGAAGGGTGCGAGGAGAGGGGGGTGTTAGTAGTGGCAAGTAAGGAAGAAATGGTGGTCATGTTTTTGTTCTATTTGGGTCCTAATCTTATGGATTCATTTAATTTTTGTTGGGATGGATTGGAGAGGGAAGGTTTTGGTGAAGCTTGGAGGGTGTTAGGGTGGAGAGAGAGTGCTTTGAATGCGCAAAGGAGACATTCATTATCTTCGTCTTTGGAGTCAAGGGAATGATAAGAAGTGTGATAGCATCAGGTTTTGAAAGTGATTTTTATTTATAAATATATTAAAATAATTTATTTTTTTATTTTTTAAAATTTATTTTTAATATTAACATTTAAAATAATTCAAAAATATAAAAAAAATTAACCGCATAATTTAAAAAGAAAGTTTAAGGTGAGGGCATTTGGACCGGGTTTATAAAATTAGCCGCACAGTACATGACTTCACTATTCATGAGTTTTTTCAACATAAAAAGTAGCTTTTGTTGCATTTAAAATATTATCAAACAATAATATTTGTGACTGTAGGAAATCTTATTGGCAGCCACAATAACAAACAACACCTTATTTGTTTGGTAATTGTTTTTTTCTTTCACATTTTGCCTTTGAAGATGTCAGCAAATTAATATATCAAGGGATTTGCATTCATGGATCGAGTGGAAAAATTGACAACCCAGTTGAGTTTTGAAGACTCTTAGAAGGCATAAAGTTACTCCACAACCACAAGACTTTTGTTGAGCTTCATGAAAAAGAAGAAAAAAAAACACTATAAGGAATTCACTGGTAAATTGATTATATTTTCCTTGACAGAGAATTATAATTTCGTTTTATTTAGCTTGAAACATAATATTTTGATCGCCGCATACACTCTTTAGAACAAACATGCTGTGGCATGTATATAAATATAACAAAAACATTATTCAGGAATCAGGAGCATACAGCAGGAGGAAGAGCAGGGCTGAAAACAATCTAGACACTGCCCTTTATAGCTGCACTATACCCAGTGTCATACTGCTTGCTCCAGAGCATAACGCCTCCATACTTTGGTGAACCCTTGATAGATGGAAGGACCTGAGAAATGAGCACATCAGAAGGGATGAATCCACCACTGGGGGCTGCCTCCGGAGCAGCAGGTAGTCCCAGGAATATTTGATTGGATTGAACTGTGGTCCATTGGTTCCATGCACTCAAGAGACCGGTAGCATCATTTACGTATTGACATGGAGGATTGTTATAGAATTGAACCCACACGTAATCAAACAGGCCAGTTTTGATTGCAGTGTCTAGATTAGCATCAGGGAAGATGCATTGTGGAGCTGCAGCTAAGTATACCTTCCTTTGTTGGCTAAAGCCATTAAGTGCCCTAGCAAGATCATCCCAGAACTGGCCTGAACCTGACTCGATGTCAAAATCAACCCCGTCTAAGATGGCATCGCCTAGCGGACGTGAGCTGGACTGGCCACCAAGGAAGTTATTCCAGATATAGTTTGCAACTTGCCCTGCATCGTCGGCCGATGAAAGGGAGTAGCTGCCTGCACCACCTCCAATGGAAAGTAGCACCTTGATTCCTTGATTTTGACAAGATCTAATGTCATTGCTTATGCCGGTGCAGGTACCGGCGTTGGGGTCACAATGGCCTGCTAGGTTCAGCACCGGAGATTGGCCATTGCCGAAACTAGATAGGAAAGCTACGTTCACAAATTGATAGTTTCCTGAGTTACAAGTATCAGCTAAGCTGCCTTCATTGCCATTTTGACCCCAGTAGATGGCGATGCCTGCACCGTTTGAGGGTTTGCATAAGGAGACAGCTAAGATGGATAGAAGAAGGGTGATAGCTTTTGCTTGGCAAGCCATGTTGGATCTCAAGCTTGTTCTGTGTATCAACAATGTGGAGACGGTACAAATTTATAGCTTCGGAGGACGATGCGTGTCTAGTTGTCTTAGTAGAAAAGTCCGATCACCGTGGTTTGTGGGCAAGAAATTGCTGCCGTTCTCATTGAAAGTATAGAAGAATTCTGCATAAAAAGTACCATGGTTATTAAAGACTATGCCGGTCCTCTCTATTTACAAATAGTAGGACCAGGACGGTTTTGACTTGGCTGTCTAGGCAGATACCATTTAAGTCCCCCAGTGAGTTTCCTGGAATCCAAGGGGATTAGGGACTGTTTTTTGGGCAGTCTGAAACCGGTTTCCACTTTGACGATTCCATCAAAAGTAGGCTATGAATTTCTTAGTTATTAAGTTGCTGTTTGTTTTTCCAATTGAAACCGTGTTTTATATTTTTTTATTTTGTTTTGTTTAAAATTAATTTTTTTGTATTTTATATTGTTTTGAAATGTTGATATAACACTATAAGATTTCATAGTTTTACCGATGGAAATATTCTGTCGGTGTGTGATTAGCAGTTCGTCGGTAAATTATTTATCGATGTTACTACCGACGGAATATGTCCATCACCTTTTCTTTCGTTGGTGATACCCCATTCCATCGCTATATCAGTCTGAAAAACAAAAAAAATCATTTATCGACGGATTTTTATTTCGTCGGTGATATGGTGATTTATCGACGGCTACTTTGAGTCAGTAAATTTATCGGTGAATGATTGAAATACCGACCGAATATATCCGTCTGTAAATTCGTTGGTAATGGTGGCAATACCGACGGATTAAGTCCGTCGGAAATCTGTCGGTGAATGTATGAAATACCGACCGAATGTATTCGTTTGTAAATTCGTCGGTGATTATGGCAACTATTGTCAAATGCCGACGGATTAATTCCGTCGGTAAAACCCTTTGTAATAGTTTTTTTTTCAAAATTTGTTTTTTAAAAATTATTTAGAATACATAATATAAAATTATATAAATTAATGGTAATAAAAACTAATTATGCAAATAAAATTTATATTAAACATCAAAAACAAAAAATCAAAGTTAAATAATATTCATTACAAAATAAATGTGTTTCAAAAACATATTAAATGAAATTTTAAATGTAAATAATGTTTATTACAAATTAATATAATGGTGGAGGAGGAGGAGGATGAGGCTGGTGGTTATACGACCAAAAAGGATTAGGCGCATATATTCCACTCTGTGATGCCATGATTCTTGCCCAATCAATAATTTTGTCATACCCGGCCTCACTCAACCCGTGCTCTGACTTGATGGTGAACACCTATGCTACGACCGATAATTTCTTGTGGTTTGTGCAGCCATCCCATAATGGTTCGTCAGAATCTTTCAACAAATCAAAAAACATAGTTGCATCTGCATTAGGTTCTTCTTATACGATTGGACATTGACTGACATTACCTTCATTCATTCTCATTGCATCCATAACCATATTTCTGTAAGGATTAGTGTTGTCATTTGCCGCTTCATGCACGTTGCTAGCACTAGAAGTTGACCCAACCACCGTTTCTCTCATTCTCCTCTTACTAACAAATACTTCTCTATGTGCATACTAACACTGGTACTTCTCCATAAACCCTTTGTGTAGAAGATGCATCGTTACAACATCTGGATGCAGATACTTTTTATTTTGATATTTCCTGCATGGACACCTAATACCGCCTCCAGTAAAATTTCTGGGAATAGATGTTTTGAAATTAATAAAATCCTGAACCCCGTTACAATAATCCATCCTCCGAAATCCTTCGAGTGAATCTCGATACATCCATAAACGATCATCCATGACTTATATCGAACCTCTATAAAATTATGATGACATCATGTATTAATTAACTAAGTTAGGTAAATAAACTTGTAAAAATATTACTTTACCTCGAGATTATCCAACAAACCAATCACAACTTCTCATAAATATTAAATATTCATTATCATTTATCAACGTCCATACAAATTAATATATATAAATTTACAGAAATTATCACTCTGCAATACCATCGATAAAACTTAAAACGGACCCATTAAGCAAGCTATTAATTATTTCAAAACAGAACATGTAATTCGGTAATTCCACAAAGTTTTAACAATTTACAAACAAATACAATCTTACAAAATCTAAAACAAACCATAACAGGTATAAAATTATACATTCATATACTACAAGTTTGTTTGAGAAATAACAACAAAACATGTACATCTACTAACAAAATACATATACTAAAAAAATAATAAAATTGACATTTAAATGTTAAAATTTAAAAAGATAGAGTTACTTACAAAAATTGATAAAATCCGTCAGTAAATTAGAACACGGATGCTGTGACCACAAAACTTCAAGAAATATAACTTGTTGTGCTGAGATGAGGGAGATTTTTGTTTGGGGGGGCTGGTTGTTTGCAGATGGGGAGAGTTAGGATTAGGAAGAAAAAGGAGAAATAGGGGAGGAGAGGGTCGGCAGAGAGGGCATATATTAACTTTTTTCAACGGACTCATCGACGAAATAAGTCCGTCGGCTATTCTGACGAAAAATCGACATGTCACCATACGGATCTGCCATTTCGAATCCCTCGGTGATTCCGTCGGCATTTTTAATGGTGAACCGGTCACGTCACCCGTACGGATCTGCCATTTCAAATCCCTCGGTAATTTCGTCGGTATTTTTGACGGTAAACCGGTTACGTCACTGTACGGGTCTCCCCTTTTGAATCTGTCGGTGATTTTGTCGAAAAAAATCACTCGCCAAAACCTCCACGTCAGCGACCCGCCTTTTTTTTTCTTAATTCTGAACTTTATGTCCGTAATTCAGTCGGTAACTACCGATGGATACTATCCGTCGGTAGTTACCGACTGAATTACGGATGAAAAGAGTTCCGTCGGTAATTTCGACCTCAAATTACCGACAGAAATATTTCGTCGATGATTCCATTGCTATTAAGTGAATTTTTGGTAGTGTAAAATATTTTTTTAAAAAATATATTTTATATATATATATATATATATATTAGCAGAAAATATTTTAAAAAATAACTGTTACTTCACTTTGAAACACAATCTAAACTAGGTATGATAGTTGATCAAGTAATTTACTAACTTGAAATTTAACTTAGAATAATTTTTTTTGAACTATTTTAGATAGTGATATAGTAAGTAACTTGATTGTTAATTCATGATCTAGTTGACCTGGCTAAACACACTTGAGACTTTAATTGAGTTTCTCTTTTAACTATTTCAAACATTGATATGGTTAAATTTGAGTGACTTGACATGTCAACTAGTTATCTAACTGACCCGATCAGAAACCGAATCAGACTCAGCCAAGTCAGCTCTAATTTTTTTTAATCCAAAATGATAATGTTTTATTAACAATACTTTAGAAAATGATCTACTAACCCAATAACTTTGTGATTGGTGGCCAAAACACCATTTTTTAAAAAATGGAATTTGTTTTGATTTAAAATTAATTTTTTAAATATTTTTTAAATTATTTTGATATCTTGTATCAAAAATAATTTTTTTTAAAAATATTATTTTAATATTTTCTCGATTAAAAAAACATTTTAATCTTTTATCACACTCCCATGTAATACCGTAATCCGGTCATATTTTGAACAAGGTGAGACAACTATAATTCACGCTAAAAAAAATTAACGAGGAAAAACCTCTCGCAGGCTAGCTCGCAAGAGCTGATAACGTTAAAACCTTGTCATACTATTATCCACACAACAAGTGCTCCTCTCGACCAATGCCTTGGAGTTAATAATAATATATCCTCAAGAAACTCACTCTTTTTTCCCGCACTGTAGTTTAGCTAAGCAATCTTGTGTTAAAATCATAAAACTTTCCCCTGTTCTAGAATTTATTTTCTTTCAATAGTACATATACTAAACTAGTAATAATCAAATTAAAAAAAAATCCAAATCAATCTAGATTAATTTTCTCATCAGGAAATATAATTTGTTTTATTTAGTGTGGGATCAAGTTCAAGCACACAGTCATATTTTTTATTGCCAACAAGTGAAGGCTACACTCAGAATAACATAAGATGATAGCAAGACGTAGACACTGCCCTTTGTAGCTGCACTGTACTCATTGTCAAGTTACGAAGATGATCTGACTTTGGTTTCATTGCCTCTGGCTGCTTCGGTGCCCAAACTCTCTGCAAATTTGGAACCCAGCTAGCAAAAGATGCAAATCTTCTTGCCCTCTGTCTCCTGGTTTGAGCATCAACGAATTTTCGAGCATGCTCCTCCCGATTCATCCCTTGGGGGCTTTGACACTCATTTTCCACCTGTCTAAGGGACTCATCTTCTGCTGAAACTGAGTCAATGATTCTATTATCATCATCCATTTCATCTCGTTCTATTTCTTCTCTCCGGGTTTGATTACTGTCCTCACTGTTGAGGACAGAATTAGGCAATTCATCTTCCTCGGAGAACAACAACGAGCCCATTTGTTTTTGTAGGTTTTGTGAACAACACCGCCGAGACTCTGACGGTACCTGAAAACGTGGGCATTCAAACATGTAATTTAGCTATGCTTATCCTTCTTTCTCCATCAATGATGAAAAGCGCACATGCGAACTCAAAATAATATGTTTACATAGTATGGGAGAGAATGGATTTCAAATGAATATTCATCTGCATTACTGTTTCAATGGCAACATAAAACAATACTCCATAGAGGGCTTCATGGGAAGGGAATTTCAGAACACAGAGCAGTTACGTTCACTAAATTGATATGCTATGAACCGTATGAATAATTTGAAAGCAGATCCCAAATTCAATGTTCCCATATCAATAAAAGAAGCCCCTCCAACATTTGGGCTTTAGGAAATGGTACAGACAACAGAATAATACACGTTATTTAGATTTTAGAATAGTTCTTAGTTTGATTAAAGCAAATAATTAATTTATTGCTAGATTTTAGTATCTAGTATTTTTGGGATATTAAATTGTGGGTTTAAAAGGAAATAACCCGCTGTTTAATTTAAATAAAACGGTAAGTTTTAATCTAAATAATTGATTATTACATTCCCATTTCTTGCTCATCCTCCATTAAAACGGGTTTTATTTCTGCAAGCCTTAGTCTCGTTGATTCAAAATTCATTTGTTTGACTACTTTTCTTTCTTTCACATTTTGCCTTTGAAAATGTCAGCAAATTAATATATCAAGGGATTTGCATTCATGGATCGAGTGGAAAAATTTAGACATCCCAGTTGAGTTTTGAAGACTCTTAGAAGGCATAAAGTTACTCCACAAGTACAAGACTTCTGTTGAGCTTCATGAAAAAGAAGAAAAAAAAAACACTATAAGGAATTCACTGGTAAATTGATTATATTTTCCTTGACAGGGAACTATAATTTCGTTTTATTTAGCTTGAAATTTAAGTAAACATAATATTTTGATCGCCGCATACACTCTTTAGAACAAACATGCTGTGGCATGAATATATATATATATATAAAAAAACATTATTCAGGAATCAGGAGCATACAGCATGGGAAAGAGCAGGGCTGAAAAAAATCTAGACACTGCCCTTTATAGCTGCACTATACCCATTGTCATACTGCTTGCTCCAGAGCATAACGCCTCCATACTTTGGTGAACCCTTGATAGATGGAAGGACCTGAGAAATGAGCACATCAGAAGGGATGAATCCACCACTGGGGGCTGCCTCCGGAGCAGCAGGTAGTCCCAGGAATATTTGATTGGATTGAACTGCGGTCCATTGGTTCCATGCACTCAAGAGACCGGTAGCATCATTTACGTATTGACATGGAGGATTGTTATAGAATTGAACCCACACGTAATCAAACAGGCCAGTTTTGATTGCAGTGTCTAGATTAGCATCAGGGAAGATGCATTGTGGAGCTGCAGCCAAGTATACCTTCCTTTGTTGGCTAAAGCCATTAAGTGCCCTCGCAAGATCATCCCAGAACTGGCCTGAACCTGACTCGATGTCAAAATCAACCCCGTCTAAGATGGCATCGCCCAGCGGACGTGAGCTGGACTGGCCACCAAGGAAGTTATTCCAGATATAGTTTGCAACTTGCCCTGCATCGTCGGCCGATGAAAGGGAGTAGCCGCCTGCACCACCTCCAATGGAAAGTAGCACCTTGATTCCTTGATTTTGACAAGATCTAATGTCATTGCTTATGCCGGTGCAAGTACCGGCGTTGGGGTCACAATGGCCTGCTAGGTTCAGCACCGGAGATTGGCCATTGCCGAAACTAGATAGGAAAGCTACGTTCACAAATTGATAGTTTCCTGAGTTACAAGTATCAGCTAAGCTGCCTTCATTGCCATTTTGACCCCAGTAGATGGCGATGCCTGCACCGTTTGAGGGTTTGCATAAGGAGACAGCTAAGATGGATAGAAGAAGGGTGATAGCTTTTGCTTGGCAAGCCATGTTGGATCTCAAGCTTGTTCTGTGTATCAACAATGTGGAGACGGTACAAATTTATAGCTTCGGAGGACGATGCGTGTCTAGTTGTCTTAGTAGAAAAGTCCGATCACCGTGGTTTGTGGGCAAGAAATTGCTGCCGTTCTCATTGAAAGTATAGAAGAATTCTGCATAAAAAGTACCATGGTTATTAAAGACTATGCCGGTCCTCTCTATTTACAAATAGTAGGACCAGGACGGTTTTGACTTGGCTGTCTAGGCAGATACCATTTAAGTCCCCCAGTGAGTTTCCTGGAATCCAAGGGGATTAGGGACTGTTTTTTGGGCAGTCTGAAACCGGTTTCCACTTTGACGATTCCATCAAAAGTAGGCTATGAATTTCTTAGTTATTAAGTTGCTGTTTGTGTTTCCAATTGAAACCGTGTTTTATATTTTTTTATTTTGTTTTGTTTAAAATTAATTTTTTTGTATTTTATATTATTTTGAAATGTTGATATAACACTACAAGATTTCATAGTTTTACCGACGGAAATATTCTGTCGGTATGTAATTAGCAGTTCGTCGGTAAATTATTTACCGATGTTATTACTGACGGAATATGTCCATCACCTTTTCTTTCGTTGGTGATACCCCATTACATCGCTATATCGGTCGGAAAAACAAAAAAAATCATTTACCGACGGATTTTTATTTTGTCAGTGATATGGTGATTTATCGATGGCTACTTTGAGTCGGTAAATTTGTCGGTGAGTGATTGAAATACCGACCGAATATATCCGTTTGTAAATTCATTGGTAATGGTGGCAAAATGCCGACGGATTAAGTCCTTCGAAAATCTGTCGGTAAATGTATGAAATACCGACCGAATGTATTCGTTTGTAAATTCATCGGTGATTATGGCAACTACTATCAAATGCCGACGGATTAATTCCGTCGGTAAAACCCTTTGTAATAGTTTTTTTTTCAAAATTTGTTTTTTAAAAATTATTTAGAATACATAATATAAAATTATATAAATTAATGGTAATAAAAACTAATTATGCAAATAAAATTTATATTAAACATCAAAAACAAAAAATCAAAGTTAAATAATATTCATTACAAAATAAATGTGTTTCAAAAACATATTAAATGAAATTTTAAATGTAAATAATGTTTATTACAAATTAATATAATGGTGGAGGAGGAGGAGGATGAGGTTGGTGGTTATACGGCCAAAAAGGATTAGGCGCATATGTTCCACTCTGTGATGCCATGCTTCTTGCCCAATCAATAATTTTGTCATACCCGGCCTCACTCAACCCGTGCTCTGACTTGATGGTGAACACCTATGCTATGGCCGATAATTTCTTGTGGTTTGTGCAGCCATCCCATAATGGTTCGTCAGAATCTTTCAACAAATTAAAAAACGTAGTTGCATTTGCATTAGGTTCTTCTTATACGATTGGACATTGACTGACATTACCTTCATTCATTCTCATTGCATCCATAACCATATTTCTGTAAGGATTAGTGTTGTCATTTGCCGCTTCATGCACGTTGCTAGCATTAGAAGTTGACTCAATCACCGTTTCTCCCATTCTCCTCTTACTAACAAATACTTCTCCATGTGCATACTAACACTGGTAATTCTCCATAAACCCTTTGTGTAAAAGATGCATCGTTACAACATCTGGATGCAGATACTTTTTATTTTGATACTTCCTGCATGGACACCTAATACCGCCTCCAGTAAAATTTCTGGGAATAGATGTTGTGAAATTAATAAAATCCTGAACCCCGTTACAATAATCCATCCTCCGAAATCCTTCGAGTGAATCTCGATACATCCATAAACGATTATCCATGACTTATATCGAACCTCTACAAAATTATGATGACATCATGTATTAATTAACTAAGTTAGGTAAATAAACTTGCAAAAATATTATTTTACCTCGAGATCATCCAACAAAGCAATCACAACTTCTCATAAATATTAAATATTCATTATCATTTATCAACATCCATACAAATTAATATATAAAAATTTACATAAATTATCACTCTGCAATACCATCGATAAAACTTAAAACGGACCCATTAAGCAAGCTATTAATTATTTCAAAACAGAACATGTAATTCGGTAATTCCACAAAGTTTTAACAATTTACAAACAAATACAATCTTACAAAATCTAAAACAAACCATAACAGGTATAAAATTATACATTCATATACTACAAGTTTGTTTGAGAAATAACAACAAAACATGTACATCTACTAACAAAATACATATACTAAAAAAATAATAAAATTGACATTTAAAAGTTAAAATTTAAAAAGATAGAGTTACTTACAAAAATTGATAAAATCCGTCAGTAAATTAGAACACGGATGTTGTGACCACAAAACTTCAAGAAATATAACTTGTTGTGCTGAGATGAGAGAGATTTTTGTTTGGGGGGGCTGGTTGTTTGCAGATGGGGAGAGTTAGGATTAAGAAGAAAAAGGAGAAATAGGAAAGGAGAGGGTCGGCAGAGAGGGCATATATTAACTTTTTTCAACGGACTCATTGACGAAATAAGTCCGTCGGCTATTCTGATGAAAAATCAACATGTCACCGTACGGATCTGCCATTTCGAATCCCTCGGTGATTCCGTCGGCATTTTTAATGGTGAACTGGTCACGTCACCCGTACGGATCTGTCATTTCAAATCCCTCGGTAATTCCGTCGGTATTTTTGACGGTGAACCGGTTATGTCACTGTACGGGTCTCCCCTTTTGAATCTGTCGGTGATTTTGTCAAAAAAAATCACTCGCCAAAACCTCCACGTCAGCGACCCGCCTTTTTTTTCTTAATTCTGAACTTTCTGTCCGTAATTCAGTCGGTAACTACCGATGGATACTATCCGTCGGTAGTTACCGACTGAATTATGGATGAAAAGAGTTCCGTCGGTAATTTCAACCTCAAATTACCGACAGAAATATTCCGTCGATGATTCCGTTGCTATTAAGTGAATTTTTGGTAGGGTAAAATATATTTTTTAATATATATATATATATATATATATATATATATATATATATATATTAGCAGAAAATACTTTAAAAAATAATTGTTACTTCACTTAGAAACACAATCTAAACTAGGTATGATAGTTGATCAAGTAATTTACTAACTTGAAATTTAACTTAGAATAAATTTTTTTGAATTATTTTAGATAGTGATATAGTCAAATACGAGTAACTTGATTGTTAATTCATGATCTAGTTGACCTGGCTAAACACACTTGAGACTTTAATTGAGTTTCTCTTTTAACTATTTCGAACATTGATATGGTTAAATTTGAGTGACTTGACATGTCAACTAGTTATCTAACTGACCCGATCGGAAACCAAATCAGACTCAGCCAGGTCAATTCTAATTTTTTTTAATCCAAAATGATAATGTTTTATTAACAATACTATAGAAAATGATCTACTAACCCAATAACTTTGTGATTGGCGGCCAAAACACCATTTTCTTAAAAATTGAATTTGTTTTGGTTTAAAATTAGTTTTTTAAATATTTTTTTAATTATTTTGATATGTTCTATCAAAAATAATTTTTTAAAAATATATTATTTTAATATTTTCTCGAATAAAAAAAAATTTTAATCTTTTATCACACTCCCATGTAATACCGTAATCCGGTCATATTTTGAACAAGGTGAGACACCTATAATTCACGCTAAAAAAAATTAACGAGGAAAAACCTCTCGCAGGCTAGCTCGCAAGAGCTGATAACGTTAAAACCTTGTCATACTATTATCCACACAACAAGTGCTCCTCTCGACCAATGCCTTGGAGTCAATAATAATATATCCTCAAGAAACTCACTCTTTTTCCCGCAGTGTAGTTTAGCTAAGCAATCTTGTGTTAAAATCATAAAACTTTCCCCTGTTCTAGAATTTATTTTCTTTCAATAGTACATATACTAAACTAGTAATAATCAAATTAAAAAAAAATCCAAATCAATCTAGATTAATTTTCTCATCAGGAAATATAATTTGTTTTGTTTAGTGTGGGATCAAGTTCAAGCACACAGTCATATTTTTTATTGCCAACAAGTGAAGGCTACACTCAGAATAACATAAGATGATAGCAAGACGTAGACACTGCCCTTTGTAGCTGCACTGTACTCATTGTCAAGTTACGAAGATGATCTGACTTTGGTTTCATTGCCTCTGGCTGCTTCGGTGCCCAAACTCTCTGCAAATGTGGAACCCAGCTAGCAAAAGATGCAAATCTTCTTGCCCTCTGTCTCCTGGTTTGAGCATCAACGAATTTTCGAGCATGCTCCTCCCGATTCATCCCTTGGGGGCTTTGACACTCATTAATTTTCCACCTGTCTAAGGGACTCATCTTCTGCTGAAACTGAGTCAATGATTCTATTATCATCATCCATTTCATCTCGTTCTATTTCTTCTCTCCGGGTTTGATTACTGTCCTCACTGTTGAGGACAGAATTAGGCAACTCATCTTCCTCGGAGAACAACAACGAGTCCATTTTTTTTTGTAGGTTTTGTGAACAACACCGCCGAGACTCTGACGGTACCTGAAAACGTGTGCATTCAAACATATAATTTAGCTATGCTTATCCTTCTTCATCCATCAATGATGAAAAGCGCACATGCGAACTCAAAATAATATGTTTACATAGTATGGGGAGAGAATAGATTTCAAATGAATATTCATCTGCATTACTGTTTCAATGGCAACATAAAACAATACTCCATAGAGGGCTTCATGGGAAGGGAATTCCAGAACACAGAGCAGTTACGTTCACTAAATTGATATGCTATGAACCGTATGAATAATTTGAAAGCAGATCCCAAATTCAATGTTCCCATATCAATAAAAGAAGCCCCTCCAACATTTGGGCTTTAGGAAATGGTACAGACACAGAATAATACACGTTATTTAGATTTTAGAATAGTTCTTAGTTTGATTAAAGCAAATAATTAATTTATTGCTAGATTTTAGTATCTAGTATTTTTGGGATATTAAATTGTGGGTTTAAAAGGAAATAACCCGCTGTTTAATTTAAATAAAACGGTAAGTTTTAATCTAAATAATTGATTATTACATTCCCATTTCTTGCTCATCCTCCATTAAAACGGGTTTTATTTCTGTAAGCCTTAGTCTCGTTGATTCAAAATTCATTTGTTTGACTACTTTTCTTTCTTTCACATTTTGCCTTTGAAAATGTCAACAAATTAATATATCAAGGGATTTGCATTCATGGATCGAGTGGAAAAATTTAGACACCCCAGTTGAGTTTTGAAGACTCTTAGAAGGCATAAAGTTACTCCACAAGCACAAGACTTTTGTTGAGCTTCATGAAAAAGAAGAAAAAAAAACACTATAAGGAATTCACTGGTAAATTGATTATATTTTCCTTGACAGGGAACTATAATTTCGTTTTATTTAGCTTGAAACAAAATATTTTCATCGCCGCATACACTCTTTAGAACAAACATGCTGTGGCATGTATATATATAAAAAAAAAACATTATTTTGATCGCTGCATGTATTTATTTTGTTTTGTTTTCTATTAGATTATATTGGTCTCATAATTTATGTTTGACATGTTAATTTTGATTGACTTGGAATTTTTTGTTTTTTAAAAAAAAATTCTCAACATTAAATTAATTGAAAATTGAGTTTCAATATGTTTTTTTATTTGTTTTCCCTAAAATTACCACAGTTTTATAATTCGAATCATGAATTTCACATGTTAACTTGAGTAGACTTTGGTTTTTATGAATTCAATATTATATTATCTCAATTTGTTTTTTTTTTAATATATTATATTAAAAATTTAATTAAATGATGTGTTTTTTTCCGATTGTTAAGATTTTCTTTTAACTTATACAGTTTACCCGTTCACTTCATTTGAGTTTTTATGTAATTTAGTTTTTATCTTCTTAAAAACACACCAACTTAGATATTTTTTTTAATTTTCATTTTTTAAGTTTATCTGGCTTTGTAAATTATCTAATAAAAAGTCAGCTTTATACGTCAAAATAGTTGGGCGGCTATTGCCTATATGTATGAATTCTTTGAACTAGTTAGGTATTGAATATTTCAAACACAATCAAGAAAATAAACCTACCAAATTCCAATCAAATAGAAAACAAAAGTGAATGCTTTACAAATACACCTAACAAATTTAATTTTTTGGGAAAAAAATCTAAGTTAATCATTCAAAAAATCCCAATAATGCTATAAAACTATAGTTTCCTATGCACAGTCTCGAAGACCAACTCAGAGAAATATTAAATTTATTTCTTAAAAGCCAATCAATGAATAGTTATAATATAAGAAAATCAATGACATCAAATTATGATGTAATAAGAAATTTTAAATAGTTTTTTTTGTTGTTTGCTGCAGTAGATTAATTTTTTTTTTCTAAGTTTGTTTTTATTTTTTTCATATCCTTATATTTTATTTTGGCTATTGACTTTATGGACTTTTCAATATACTCTTGATGATTATCAAAAAAAAAAAAAAAAAACTCTAAGCTATGTATACAATTGACATAAGATGATAATTAGTTTCTAAAGTCTATTATTTACTTACTTATTATATGAGAAAAAATAGGAGAATACATTCACGATCCATCCTTTTATCTCAAGAATATAAATTAAATTTGGATGAATATATGTCTTTTGTTTCAGACAATTCATTGTTAAAATTAACCGTTTACCTATTTTTATAACTAAATCTGAAAATATTAAAACTATTGTTGAAATTACTAAAGCTTTGGTAACTAATAAAATTTAATACATACATAATTTTTTAAAAGCATATGAACTGCTATTTTTTCCCGTCAGAGGGGTTGTATAATCAAATTATTTATTTTTTAATTGGTTTCCTTATTTAATATATATCTATATAGTTTCTGTTCATAATAAAATTGTTTGGGTTGTAGCAAAAACCTTATTTAGATTTTAGAGTAGCTCTTATTTTGATTAAAGCAAATGATTAATTTATTGCTCGAATTTAGTATCTAGTATTTTTGAGATATTAAATTGTGGGTTTAAATGAAAACAAATAATTGATTATTACATTTCTATTTCGTGTTCATCCTCCATTAAAACGGGTTTTATTTCTGTTAACCTTAGTCTCATTGATTCAAAATTAAAACCTCATTAATTTGCCTATCTTATCATAGATTCGAATAGAAATAAAATAAATATTATTTTTTTTATCTTTATTTAAAGTAAAAAAATCACATTTATGAATCAATGAAGGCTATGTTGGTTTTTGTAGTGGTACCGTGTTTTTTAAAAAATAAAATTTTTATTTTAAATTAATTTTGTTTGATTTTTTTTATTGTTTTGTGGTGCATTTTATAAAAAATAAAAAATTATTATTTTAATATATTTTTAAATAAAAATATTTTAAAATATAATTGCTACCATAATGTTAAATACTTCTAAAGTAATTTGTAAGTTGAATTAACTTCATAAGTTGTGATAGTTAATGTAACTTAATAATATGAGCATCTCATTGGATTATATATTGAATTATATGAGAAGTTTTGTGATAATGTTATTAAATTTGATATGATTTAGTTAGTTAATATATTAACTTAGTTTATTGTTTTGATTTGTATTTTAAATTAAATTAAGTTGGAGTTTATTTAATAAAAATTATCACTTAACTCAATAAAAATTCAATTTTTTTTAATTAAAATCATATTATTTTATTTAAAAAAAAATATTTGAAACAACAATAACTTTAGAACTGGTTTCCTTATTTAATATATATTTATATAATTTCTTTTCATAATAAAATTGCTTGGGTTATAGCAAAAACCTTATTTAGATTTTAGAATAGTTCTTATTTTGATTAAAGCAAATGATTAATTTATTGCTAGATTTTAGTATCTAGTATTTTTTTTTAAGATATTAAATTGTGGGTTTAAAAGGAAATAATCCGCTGTTTAATTTAAATAAAATGGTGCATTAATTTTAACCTAAATCATTGATTATTACATTTCCATTTCTTGTTTATCCTCCATTAAAACGGGTTTTATTTCTGTTAACCTTAGTCTCATTGATTCAATATTCATTTGTTTGACAACTTATCTTTCTTTCACATTTTGCCTTTGAAAATGTCAGCAAATTAATATATCAAGGGATTTGCAGTCATGGATCGAGTGGAAAAATTTAGACACCCCAGTTGAGTTTTTGAAGACTCTCGGCTATTTGAACAAGTCATAAAAAATTGTACACCTTGGCAGGCATAAAGTTACTCCACAAGCACAAGACTTTTGTTGAGCTTGATGGAAAAAAAAAAAAAACACTATAAGGAACTCACTGGTTAATTGATTATATTATTTTCCTTGTCAGAGAACTATAATTTCGTTTTATTTAGCTTGAAATTTAAGTAAACATAATATTTTGATCGCCGCATACACTCTTTAGAACAAACATGCTGTGGCATGTATATATATATAAAAAAAACATTATTCAGGAATCAGGAGCATACAGCAGGGGGAAGAGCAGGGCTGAAAACAATCTAGACACTGCCCTTTATAGCTGCACTATACCCGGTGTCATACTGCTTGCTCCAGAGCATAACGCCTCCATACTTTGATGAACCCTTGATAGATGGAAGGACCTGAGAAATGAGCACATCAGAAGGGATGAATCCACCACTGGGGGCTGCCTCCGGAGCAGCAGGTAGTCCCAGGAATATTTGATTGGATTGAACTGTGGTCCATTGGTTCCATGCACTCAAGAGACCGGTAGCATCATTTACGTATTGACATGGAGGATTGTTATAGAATTGAACCCACACGTAATCAAACAGGCCAGTTTTGATCGCAGTGTCTAGATTAGCATCAGGGAAGATGCATTGTGGAGCTGCAGCCAAGTATACCTTCCTTTGTTGGCTAAAGCCATTAAGTGCCCTAGCAAGATCATCCCAGAACTGGCCTGAACCTGACTCGATGTCAAAATCAACCCCGTCTAAGATGGCATCGCCTAGCGGACGTGAGCTGGACTGGCCACCAAGGAAGTTATTCCAGATATAGTTTGCAACTTGCCCTGCATCGTCGGCCGATGAAAGGGAGTAACCGCCTGCACCACCTCCAATGGAAAGTAGCACCTTGATTCCTTGATTTTGACAAGATCTAATGTCATTGCTTATGCCGGTGCAGGTACCGGCGTTGGGGTCACAATGGCCTGCTAGGTTCAGCACCGGAGATTGGCCATTGCCGAAACTAGATAGGAAAGCTACGTTCACAAATTGATAGTTTCCTGAGTTACAAGTATCAGCTAAGCTGCCTTCATTGCCGTTTTGACCCCAATAGATGGCGATGCCTGCACCGTTTGAGGGTTTGAATAAGGAGACAGCTAAGATGGATAGAAGAAGGGTGATAGCTTTTGCTTGGCAAGCCATGTTGGATCTCAAGCTTGTTCTGTGTATCAACAATGTGGAGACGGTACAAATTTATAGCTTCTGAGGACGATGCGTGTCTAGTTGTCTTAGTAGAAAAGTCTGATTACCGTGGTTTGTGGGCAAGAAATTGTTGCCGTTCACATTGAAAGTATAGAAGAATTCTGCATAAAAATAATGCAGACAAGAATAAAGACTATACCGGTCCTCTCTATTTACAAATAGTAGGACCAGGATGGTTTTGACTTGGCTGTCTAGGCAGATACCTTTTAAGTCCCGCAGTGAGTTTCCTGGAATCAAAGGGGATTAGGGACTGTTTTTCGGGCAGTCAGAAATCGGTTTCCACTTTGACGATTCCATCAAAAGCGGGCTATGAATTTAATTGTTAGTAAGGGTTTTTTCTCTCTCCTTTCTTGAAGTTTTAGGTTTTTGTTTAAAATTATTGTTTTTTTAGTGTATTAGATGTTAAAAATAATTTTTTTAAAATTAATATATATATTATTTTTATATATTTTCAAGTGAAAAACACTTTGAAAATTAAGCAACCATTATTATATTTTCAAACATAACCTAAAACAACTCTAAAAAATTGGTTAAAATTGAGTGACTTGACTAATCAATCTATAATTTAATAGACCTAATCAAAACCTGAGTAAGATTCAGCCGAGTCAACTCCAAAAAACTTCTAAATTTTTTTATTCAAAATGATAATGTTTTAAACTACAAAAAATTATCAAATAACCCAATAATTTTAAGTGTTAGACAGTACAATCAAAAAACCATTTGCCTAAAATTTGAATTTCTTTGGCTTAAAATTAAGTTTTTTAAAGTATTTTTAAATTTTTTTATGTCAAAATAAATTTTAAAAATTAATAAAATATTATTTTAATTGTAATTTTATTCTTCTTTCTCTTACTACCTCCTGTGATAGCACACTTATCAGATGGCAAATGCCCAGATTGAGAACCAATAAGTCCATGGGTGCGGCTCAAATTGATTTTTGGTTTGCAACCCTCATTTTCTGTCTTCCTAAGAACTTACCCAAATTGACACCATCATTAATTTACCTGTGAAATTCATCTCCCACGATAAGAGGAGAGCTGAAGAATCCATAAAAGATGTAACTGAGTTTTTAGAAAATTATATAAATTATATTTATTAAAACAGTTTAAATTTTTAAGTTGATATAATTATTTGACAAAGTATTAAAACCTTATTGATTGAACAGTTATGAGTTCAAATTTTATTATTTTTATTTTATTTGATAAAAATTAAATATAAATTAATATAATTATATACAAGTTTTAAATTCAAAGAATTTTTTTTAAAAAAATATTATAAAAAATTATATAAATCATCTTAACTAATAATTTAAATTTTTAAATAAGATATTTTTTCAACACGAGTTGCCATCACCCTTCCAAAAGAGAAATCAAAGACCCACAACCTTCTTTAAACAGAAAACTCAAGAGGTGTTGCCAAATAGGTGTGGATTTTCTGAAGACAAACTCACCTATTTCAATCCCAATCATGTCAAGAACCATATCTTCAGACAACTCACTGCAAGTTTCTTTTTGGTCTTTCTCAACTTCCCTTGAAAGCTCACGTACGTTCATAAAAGAATTGGACTGCCTTAACATGTAATTTCGCAATTCCACCACCAAAATCTTCCAAAACCATTTTCCTTTGTTCACAACCACCTGTCTGTGAATTCATGAATTTCTAACTAAATCTAGAAAACATGTCCAAGTTAACTAATTCAAGATCACAACACTTACTTTCCCAAGGCTTTTTACTCACATCTAATGTCTCAAGATCAATTGGGAAGAAACTTTCTTACAACAAACATTAAAATCAAAAACTTTTGGCGAAACATTAATCCTAGGATAAATCAAACCAAAAGGAACAAGAGCAGAACCTAAAACAACAGAATCACCAGAACAAAATCCCAAGTCTAAAACATTAATCCCCCTCTCAAAAAGCTCAAAACGCACTTCAGACTCATCAAAATTAACACACCTAACTTCACATTTCAAATCAACCTAACTAAAGTGAATATATATTTACTAACAAACCCTTCATTAACACTCTTAAAATCTCTATTAAACTTCTCATTAAACAAATTCCCATATGCTAAACACCAACCATTCAATTCCATGTTAAGAATCTTCGAAATCCACTTAAAAGATCTCATATATAGTCGGTGAAAACATAATAACCAAATTAGAGTTAACAACAAAAGGGTCAGAATTTTGAGACACGCCTATTAAAGATTCACAAGAATCAGACTCCCAGGCATACCCGTGCAGTATCTCCTACAACATAGTAGCCACATGGACCGCCCTCAGAGAAAAAGAAGACTGCTTAATTTTAGGCAAGAGAGACTAGTTGAGAGAGAGTGAAGAGTGTGTAAAGTGGCTATTTGATAATAAAATTCCTTGTTGTTTTAAATTTGCGAGTTACGAGGAATTTAAATAGAGTTCATCTGAACTCATTCTATTACAAGGATTTGATTTTTAAAAATAAATACATGCCTAGCTAACAGATAAGATAAGTACATGCCTAACTTACAGATAAGATAAGTTTTACAGAATGGTTATTCTTTTGAAACAGGATTTGAACATGTGCTGGTGACGTGTTCTTCTACAAAGGGTATTGTTGGGGTGGTCAAAGGAGAGGGAAATGGGAGAGAAGAGGAGGTTCGAAGAGGAAAGAAGAGGGGAAAAGAAGGAGAAGAAGAGTTTGGAAGAGAAGAGAGAAGTGGAGAGGGGAGGGAAAGAGAGGAGGGGCTTTGATGGAGGAGAGAAGGGAAGTGATGTAAGGTTTTGGGGAGTGGTGGAGGAGTAGAGTTAGGTCCATGAGAAGAAGGATGTGTTGGGTTTTTGTGTAGTTTGTTATTGGATCTGCCATTATTGGAGATTTGCGAGCGGATGAGGAGGAGGAGGAGGGAGGAAAAGGAGGGTGGAACGATGGGCTGGAGGAGAAAGGGCGAATTTTGAGGTTTTTTGGCGGGATTTTTTTGTTGATCAAATATTTTAAATCTGTTTTCGTTTTTTTTTTTTTGAAATTTCAATTTAAAGTTATTGTTGTTTTAAATATTTTTTTAAAAAATAAAATAATATGATTTTAATTAAAAAATTGAATTTTTATTGAGTTAAGTGATAATTTTTATTAAATAAATTCCAACTTAATTTAATTTAAAATACAAATCAAAATAGTAAACGAAGTTAACTTCTAAATCATATCAAATTCAATAATATTATAAAAAAAATTTTAATATCTAACTAAATATCTACAGATAGCGTATTTTAAAAAAAAAAAAAAATTCAATCAGATTTTTTTTTATTTAACTAATTTTTTTTAATATAATATATATTTTAAAATATATATTAAGATGATAGAATATTAAATTGAGTCGAATCAACTCAAGTTAACATGTAAAATTCAATATTTAAATGATAAAACTATGGTAATCTCTTGAAAAATATATTGAAACTTAAATCTTAACTAATCTAATATTGAAGAATGCAGTTAAAAAAAAATATAAAAACTCAAGTCAACCAGAATTAACATGTCAAACATAGATCATGAGACTAATTTAACTTAATAAAAAGCAAAACAAAACAAATTATGAAACTCAATTCTCAATCAGTCTAATATTGAAGGATAAAATTAAAAAAAATAACAAAAAAATACATGAGTCAATTCAATTTAACCTATCAAATTTTTTATTCAAATCATGAAAGTGTGATAACATCAGGAAAAAAAAACAAATCAAAACAAAATCAGTCTAATATTGAAGAATAAAATTTTTAAAAAATAAAAAAAAAATACATGAGTCAGCTCAATTTAATCTGTCAAATTTTTTATTTAAATTATAAAACTGAGATAACATCATAAAAAACAAATCAAAATAAATTATTAAGTTTAATTCTCAATCAATCCAAACAATGAAGGATAAATTAAAAATAAAAAATTTATTTACAAAAAAACTCGAAATAACTAGATTAATCCACAAAACTAATAACTCAAGTCATAAGATTAGGATAATCTCATAGAAAATAAACCAAAATAAATCATCAACCTTAATAAATCTAAAATTAAAAAATAAAATTAAAACAAAGTGCTGAAAAGGAGGGATCACTGTTTCCCTCCTCACAAATTCCTGTTACAATTAGTTCTTGTTAATTATTGTTGTGTAAGTTAGAAGAGAAAGTGTTCAATTCATTATAGTTGTTAAACATGCATGTCTACTCATATTCTGGCCTTTTCTTCTTGTAAGTGATTCATCTCGTCGATAACAGTGACGTTTGAACTTCAATCTTATCCATCTAACACCTAAATGCTCCTTGACTTGACTCAGCTAAGTTGCCTATCTGCCTCTTGCTTTATTTTTTATTTTCTAAGTTAATATATGATTTTCTAGCATAATTGAAGTCCTATATTGTTTTTTTATTTCAATGGAAAAAATAGCACTGCGCTTTAGGAAACCACTATTATTAAACCGTCTTAACCTGGTGTGTTGATTCAATAAATGGTTTTAGTTTAAAAAATATCTTAAAATAATATTATTTTAATTAAAGTTAATATGATAAATTTATAAATTTGTATCAAGTCATTACTGAGATGGGTTTATATAACGAGAAATTATAGTAATGATTATTTTTTATTTAAAAAAATATCAAAATAATATTTTTAATATCATTATATTAAAACTATCAAAATCATAAAAATAAAATTAATTTAAAGTAAAAAAATTCAAAAATCTTTCAAAAACATTTTTAAACACAAAAATAATGTGTACAAAACAATTTTGATTTTGAAGAGAAAAGATTATAATGCATAACCACTGTAAATTAATTTTCATAGAAGTTTGAGTATTTTTCACTTGGGTAGCATCCGTCCCTGTGCATGGGAGCTAGAGTAATTAATAAAGTAACAAGTCAAATTATAAGTTAGTCACTATTTTTTAAGAAAATAATAATTTGGTCTGTTTAGGGGTGTTTTATATTGAAATTCAACTGTTTTTTTTTTTTTCAAAATAAATATTTTTTAGTGTTTTAGGATTGTTTTAATATGCTGATATTAAAAATAAATTTTAATAAAATAAAAAAAATATTATTTTAATTTATTTCTGAATAAAAAACACTTTAAAAAAATAACTAATACTATATTTTCAAATATTCTTATTTTGAAAATCACACATTAATCTCTTAACAATCTTTCATCGTCAGCTTATAAACAACAAATATATTATTTTTCAATTAAAAATAAAAAAATGACAACAAAATACTTCACTATATATATACACACACACATGGAAGAGTGTTGGCATCTTGCATGTATTTCTTTAAAGTTGTTTGATAATTATTTGAAAGTCTGCTTGTAGTTTTTATTAAAATATTTTTTATTTAAAAATATATTAAAATATTTTTTTTAAAAAAATATTTTTAATATCAGCACATTAAAATGATCTGAAAATATAAAAAAAATAATTTAAAGCAAAGATAAAAATAAAAAAATTAAATTTTTTTTTAAATTAAAATATAAAAACAAACAGGTATGTTTTTTTTTTAAAAAAATAAAATATAAAAACAAAATGGTGAATCTTTCATGATTTTATTTTTATTTTATTTTGTATGTGTGAGAAAAGCTAGATGTGGTTATTTAAATTTGGAGAAAACTAAATTAAAATTTAATTATGAAGTGAGCAGTGATGAGACAGGGAGGTAAGTCAAAAGCCTTCAGCAGCATTATTAGTCTTTCGTGATTTTATTTTTATTTTATTTTGTATGTGTGGGAAAAGTTAGATATGTGGTTATTTGAACCTGGAGAAGACTAAATTAAATTTTAATTATGAAGTGAGAAGAGATGAGACAGGGAGGTAAGTCAAAAGCCTTCAGCAGCATTATTAGAGTTTGATAAAAATATTATAGATATTATTTTTTAAAATATTTTTTTATTTAAAAATATATTAAAATAATATTTGAATATTATTATTTTAAATTTATTTTTAATATTAGAACAACAAAACAATAAAAAAAAATTAAGAAAATAATAGTTTAAAACTAATTATTTAAAAAAAAAAACACGATTGGACAACAACACTAAACAGAGCCTTAGTAAATATTTGTTTTTGTGGTTGGATTTGCTTTCCAAACTACTTTTTATCTAAAATATTATTAAATTAAATTTTTTTAAATCTTTTTCGATGATTTTAATATACTATTATAAAAATTAAAATAAAATCTAATATATATATATATATATCATTTTAATACATTTTCAATTAAAAAATATTTTTAAAAATTACCTTGCTCCCACTTTACCAAATACACATTTAGAACCCGTTTGAATACGCGTTAGCATTCGCGTTTATTTAAAAACGCAATAATTAGTTATTTGGTTACATATTGTTAAACAATAAAAAACATGGATCCCACCATTTAAATGCGACAGGATCATAGTTTTTTGGAAGCAGTAAAATACTACCTTTTGCACTGTTTATGCAAATTGCATTGTTCAATGAACAGTGCAATTAGCATGAATAGTATACATCGATATATTATTGTTCACATCACAGTACAAGTGAATTTAATTCACTCTAAACTAGTTTTTTTTTTAAAAAAAAAAGTTCAAAAATTAACACACTGAGAAGAAAAGAAAAACTAAAATTGTTCACGTGAACAGTGCAATTCAATTATGAACAGTGCCAGAGAATTGCACTGTTCACTTAAAAACAATGAACAGTACAATTCACTCGCACTATTCATAATTGAATTGCACTGTTCACGTGAACAGTTTTAGTTTTTCTTTTCTTCTCAGTGTGTTAATTTTTGAACATTTTTTTTTAAAAAAAAAACTAGTTTAGAGTGAATTAAATTCACTTGTACTGTGATGTGAACAATTTTTTTTTTCGAAAAACTAGTATAAATTCACTTGCACTGTAATATTAATTTTATACCTGATAATATTTTATCTAATTTTATTACACGCTCAAAAAATTATGGAAACTGTAGTTCTTGTCGGATGTATTTCGTATGTAATGGAATTGTAAATAGTTTCATGGAATAATAAAAAATATTTTATATAAAGTATTATTTATTTCACGATGTCATAGCAATAGTTAAATCTACAATATAAAATTAAAAACCATCAATATTAATATATATTTTTTAAAATTATTTTATAACCTCAATTTCAAAAGTATTCTTAACAAAACACATTAAATTATTTTTTGTTCAACCTTATTTTCAACCATATTTTTAACCAAACACCTATTTTTTCAACATAACCTCAACTAAAAATACTTTTTATAAAATTATTTTTTTCAAACCACAACCACAATAACAACAGCAATATCAAATACACCCTTAATATTGGATGCACAATTGAGCTTAACATTCCTTTCTTGTAAAAAAAAAAAAAATATACTATTCATTCTAATCTCTTTGACGAGGAGGCGTGCAAAATCATTTCTTTAAAACTTTAAAGTGAAAATATTTGGATTCTAGAGAATAAGATCTCCTTATTTGAAGTCAACCAACTCGGCTTGGAGACCTCTCACCGATTAATTGTATGCATACAGCGAGCAAAGCAGATGTTGCTTTCGTAGGGTCAAATTTTCCTAGTGGAGGTCCTCTAGGGTTCTTATATAATTGGCAACCCTTCGCCATTAGAGGCACAAAAAACAATCCAAACCTTTTGGGTAGTTGGCAATATGGCCAAATATTCAAAAGCCACCCTGCTTCTCCTTCCTCTCCTGGTCCTTTTGCTAATTAAATCCTCTCATGCTGCTGGTGGGATTTCAATCTACTGGGGTCAAAATGGCAATGAAGGAACCCTAGCACAGACATGTGCCACGGGAAGATATGCTTATGTTAACATAGCTTTTCTCAACAAGTTTGGCAATGGTCAAACCCCAGAAATGAACCTTGCTGGACATTGCAACCCGGCAAACGGTGGCTGTACAATTGTCAGCGGTGGCATCAAGAGTTGTCAGCAGCAAGGGATCAAGGTGCTGCTTTCTCTCGGTGGTGGCATTGGAAACTATACTCTAGCCTCTAAAGACGATGCCAGAAACGTTGCAGATTACTTGTGGAACAATTTCTTAGGTGGACAATCATCTTCTCGTCCTCTAGGTGATGCTGTTCTGGATGGCATTGATTTTGACATCGAGCAAGGATCAGCTCTATATTGGGAGGATCTTGCTCGTTTCTTATCTAAACATGGAAGAAAAGTGTATTTAGCAGCAGCTCCTCAGTGTCGATTCCCAGACAGTAATTTAGGGACTGCCCTTAATACTGGTCTTTTTTACTATGTCTGAGTCCAATTCTATAACAACCTATTTGGCGAGATCTCTTGAGTTTTATGTATAAAGAAGGTTGTGGGTGTTAGAAACAGATATTCAAGAACACTGATGAATACTGAATTGTATCTCATGCTTTGAAGAAACAATCGTCTGGCTTTATATAGCCTTTACAATGCTGCATGGTGGCTAATAACTGCTGCACCATGATTTAAGGAATCAGTTTGTTAACTAACAATTAAACACTAAGAAACTTATCTGACTTAACTAACTACCAGCTGGATAACTAACTAACAGCTTTAACAGATTTATTCAACAATATTGCTAATAGTTATTGAATACTTCCCAACATTCTTTCCTCTAAACTAATTTATGTGTAACAATTATTTTACTCCAGACATCACACATACTCCTATTTATTCTTGAAGGTTTTCAAATGTCTGCAGCTTAACTGGTTTTGTTAGCAAGTCAGCCACTTGATCTTGTGAGCCACAATGCACAAGTTCAATGACCCTGTCTCGAGTTAAATCACGTAAGAAATGGAATCTCACATCAATGTGCTTACTACGTCCATGCATAATGGGATTTCTTAAGAGCTTGATGGTTGAACTGTTATCACACATTAAGATGGTGCACCCTTCTTGTTCAACATTTAACTTCACCAGAATCCTTCTCATCCATATTGCCTGGCAAGCACAGGAAGCTGCTGCCACGAATTCTGTTTCAGTTGTTGATAAAGTGACTATAGGTTGTTTCTTTGATGACCATGAAACTGCTCCTCTACTCAGCATGAAGACATAATCGGATGTACTCTTTCTGTCTGTAATGTCTCCTGCATAGTCACTATCAGTGTATGCAATCAGCTGTTTGTTCTCATTCTTCTTGTAGAATATTCCATAATTGATGGTGCCCTTCAAGTATCTTAATATTCTTTTAGCAGCCTGTAGATGCACTTCTGTTGGATTGGCCATAAACTTGCTAATAAAGCTCACCCCAATCATGATATCTGGCCTTGTAGCAGTGATATACATAAGACTTCCTACTATTTGTTTATAGTAAGTCTCATCGATTTTGCTTCCTTCTCCAATTTTATCAGTCTTAAAGCCAGGGACTATAGGATTCATTATTGCATTACTTTCTTCCATTCCAAACCATTTCAGAACCTCTAGTGTATATTTTTGTTGACAGATATAGATTCCATTGATATGTTGTAGTACTTTTATGCCTAAGAAGAACCTCATTATTCCTAGATCAGTCATGTCAAATGCCCTCATCATTGATTGCTTAAATTCCAACATCATTTGCTCATCATCTCCAGTGAAGATCAAGTCATCCACATAAACACTCATAATTAAAATTCTGCCTCCACTGGTTTGTTTAGCAAACAAAGTTTGTTCATTGATGCACTTCTAAAATCCTTCATGGATGAAGTAAGCTTCAATGCGACTAAACTAAGCTCGAGGGGCTTGTTTTAGTCCATACAAAGCTTTATGTAATTTATAAACCTTGTGCTCATTTCCTTTCTGCTCATATCCTTTTAGTTGTTCTACAAATAAATCCTCACTTAATTTCTCATGCAAAAAAGCCGATTTAACATCTAGTTGATAGATGAGCCAACTTCTTTGAGCAGCTAGTGCAATGATCATTCGAACAGTGTCCATTCTTGCCACATGAGCAAATACCTCTGTGTAATCCGCACCAAGTTATTGAGCATAGCCCTTTGCAACCAACCAGGCTTTAAACTTATCCACTTTACCAGACTCATTTAGTTTGGTCTTGTATATCCATTTCACCCCAATCTTCTTAGTTCCAGCTGGTAATTCAGTTAAACTCCATGTCTCATTCTTTTAAATTGACTCTATTTCAGCATCCATGGCTTCCCTCTACTGATGACTTTTTACTGCCTCTTCATAGCTCACGGGGTCATTAGAAGTCACAATTGTCATATTCAGTTCAGTTTCTTCTTCTGACAATCCTTCACTAGAGACATGGTCTCTCATCCAACTAGGAATAATTCCTTCTTGTATGCAGATTGACACCTTCTTCATGTATTGTGTTGGCAGGAGCATTGCTGGATTCTTCAATGGCATCCCAATTTGACTCTGCACCTGAGTTTGCAATATTATGCTCAATTGTCTCTGCATCTCCACTATTGTTTGCATAATCTCCATCAGTTTCACCTTCTTCTCCTCATTCTAAGTTCATTTGTAACTTCTCTTTGTAACTGATATCCCAATCCCAGTGTTTCTCTTCTTCAAAGATTATGCCCCTACTAGTTATAATTTCTTTGTCGTAGGGTCATACAATCTATAACCCTTTGATTCTTCACTTACTCTCAATAGTACACAACACACACTCTTGTTTTCCAGTTTGGTTCGTCTTGCATTTGGTATATGCACATAAGCTACACATCCAACCACTCTAAAGTGTTCAACTAAGGGCTTCACTCCAGTCTACACTTCTTCTGAAGTCATGTCTTTTACAGCATTACTAGGACATCTGTTCAAGACATATATGATCCAGTTTGCTGCCTCAACCCAGAAGGTTTTGGGAATCTTCTTTTTTAAAAGCATGGATCTTACCAAGTTCATCACCGTCCTATTCTTCCTCTCAACCACTCCATTCTGCTGAGGGGTGTAGGATGTAGTTAGCTGTCTTTTGATGCCATTCTGCTTACAAAACTCATTGAATTCCAGCGAGTTGAATTCACCACCTCTATCTGTTCTTATACACTCGATGTATTGTACAGTTTCATTTTCAACAAGCTTCTTAAAGTACTGGAAATGTTGGAGAGCTTCTGATTTTTCTGCTAGAAAATAAACCTAGGCCTTCCTGCTATAGTCATCAATAAGGCATAAGAAATACCTTTTCCTGCTATTTAAGGTTGGTGTGATTGGACCATATATGTCTGCATGGATGAGCTGTAACCTTTGTGATGCATGCCATTGACTATTCTTTGGAAAGGATTCTCTATGTTGCTTGCCAATTATACAAGCATTGCATTCTATAATTGATGTAAGGAGTTGTGGCAGTCCTCAAATCATCTTTTTATATTACAAGGTTCTTAGTCCTTTGTGGCTGAGATGGCGATATCTGCAATGCCATAAATGTGATAGATCTTGTGCATATGTATGAAAACAAGAAGCATCTTTGACTTGAGCCTTTGCTATTAGCACAAACATCCTGTTGATTTTCATCCTAGTTTGAATGATCAGGCCTCTCATAGGATGATAAATTTTACGTGTTCCTGATTTGATAAGGATTGCCAAACCCTTTTCTTGTAGCTGGCCTATGCTTAGAAGGTTATTCTTCAGTTCAAATATATAGAATACATCAGTAACCATGTGCTGCATGCCATCCAAAAACAACTTGACTTTTCCTTTCCCAAGAACTGTCATTCTTATATTATTCCCAAGCTTTACTAGTTGTCTAAATTCTTCATTCATTTCACAGAACATAGCCTTGTCTCCACACATATGGTTTGAGCAACCAAAGTCTAAGAACCATGCATCCTCTCAATTATTGTCATATAATTCCACATGAAACATCAATAGTATTTCTTCTTCATTGTTCAGTTCTGCATAATTTGCCTCCTTGTTCATTGTGGGACATTCATACTGAAAATGGCCAAGTTTGTGACATTTATAACACTCCACAATGGTTTTGTTAAAGGTATATCGTCCTCTACCTCTTCCTCCTCCTCTAAGAGCTCGTCTACCTTGACCTCTGCCATATAACCTATCTTCATATGTCACCTTCAAAGCTTGTTCTTCTATGCTGTGTTTCTGAAATTTTTGTTCATCTACAATCAATGAGCTTTGTAACTCATCAATTGAGAGAACATCAATGTCCCTAGATTCTTCAATTGAACATACTATGTAATTGAATTTGTCAGTCAAGGGTTGAAGAATCTTCTCCACAATCATTACATCTTGCATTTGTTCCCTATATATTCTTATTTTGCTGGCTACAGTCATAACCTTTGTAAAATAGTCAATGATATTCTCACCTATTTTCATCTCCGGTGTTTTAAACTTCTTCCTTAGTGTTTGATACCAATGGAGGCTCTGATACCAATTTGTTAGATACAGATATTCAAGAACAGTGATGAATACTGAATTGTATCGCCTGCTTTGAAGAAACAATCGCCTGGCTTTATATAGCCTTTACAATGCTGCTTTGTGGCTAATAACTGCTGCATCGTGATTCAAGGAATCAGTTTGTTAACTAACAATTGAACACTAACAAACTTACCTGACTTAACTAACCGCTAGCTTGATAACAAACTAACAGCTTTAACAAATTTACTCAACAATATTACTAACAGTTATTGAATACTTCTCAACAGTGGAGCTTTGGTTTCTCTTTTGGAAGGGTGATGGCAACTCATGTTATAGAAATATCTCACTTGAAAATTTAAATTGTTAGTTAAGATCTCAAGATATTATTTATATAATTTTTTTATATATTTTTTAAAGTGAAAGCTTTTTGAATTTAAAACTTGCACATAATTATATTATCTTGTGTTTAATTTTTATCAAATAGAATAGGAGTGATAAGATTTAAACTCATGACTACTTGATCAACAAGACTCTAATACCTTGTCAACAATCATCTCAATTTAAAAATTTAAATTATTATTTAAAACTCATAAATATGATTTATATAATTTTCTAATAATTTAATTACAGGATTGTCTTCAACAGCTCTCCTCTTTACAAGTTAATTTGATGATGTGACTTTGAGTAAGTTTTTAAGAAGATAGAAAATGAGGGTAAGAAACAAAATATCAATTTGAGCCACTCCAATGGACTTATTGGTTCTCAATCTGGGTACTTGTCATCTGATAAGTGTGCTGTAACACGAGGTAGTCAAAGAAAGAAGAACAAAAGAAGTTTAAAAATGCTTCAAGCACTTACCATTAACATAATATTTTATTATTTTTTAAATTTTATTTTTACATCAAAACAATCTAAAATTAATTAAAAAAAACTAATTTTAAGCCAAAGAAATTCAAATTTTAGGCAAATGAAGTTTTGGTTGCACTGTCAAACACTTAAAGTTATTGGATTATTTGATCAATTTTTTTAGTTTTTTAAAATAAAACATCATCATTTTGGATAAAAAAGTTACAAGTTTTTTGGAGTTGACCCAGTTAAGTTTCACTCAGTTTTTTATCAGGTCAATTAAATCATAGTTTAATTAGTCAAGTCACTCAGATTTAACTAGTTTTTTTGTAGTTGTTTTAGGTTGTGTTTAAAAGTATGATAGTGGTTGTTTTTCAAAGTTTTTTTTGCTCGGAAATGCATGAAAATAATATTTTTTTTATTTTTAAAAAATTATTTTTGACATCCATACATCAAAACAATACAAAAAAAAAAATACTAAAATACAATAATTTTAAACAAAAACCTAAAAATTCATGAAACCAAAAGAAGAAGAAGAAGATGAAAACCCTTAGTAGCAATGAAATTCATAGCCTGCTTTTGATGGAATCATCATAGTGGATACTGTTTTCAGACTACCCAAGAAACAATCCCTAATCCCCTTTGATTCCAAAAAACCCGAGGGACTTAAATGTCAATTATATACATAGCTTAGTATTTTTTTTATTATTATTATTTTCTTATATTATAACTATCCATTGATTAGCATTTAAGAAATAAATTTAATATTAAGGCCATGGACTGTGTATAGAGTATAAACCACTTGTCCAGTGTTAGAGAATAATATAAATCATATTTTAGGATCTCACCTAAAAGCTTAAACTTTTAGGTTGAAATGGTTCTTTGACATGGTATTAGAGCCTTACTGACCAAGTGATCACGAGTTCAAATCTCATCATCCTCATTTATTTGAAAAAAATTAAGCACATAGTAAAATGAGCTTGTGCAAGTTTCAAGCCCAAAGAACTTCCCCTTAAAGGGGTGTGTTAGAGAATAATATAAATCATATCCTAAGACCTCACCTAAAAACTTAAACTTTTAGGTTGAGATGGTTCTTTGACACCCAGAAAACTCTATTAAAGGCCTAAACCCAACTGAAAACATTTTCCATTTTCCATTTTCCATTTTCCATTTTCGATTAATCCCATCTAGAGCATGGAAGGCAAAGGCAGTAAAACGTATAATTAGTAATTTAAGAAAACAAAGTGTTCCATTTGTTTTCTGAATAATTATAAGATTTTTCTCAAAACCCTACATTTTTCACACTACACAGCCAACAACTAAAAGAAATATTTGATTTGCTTTCAGTATTTTTTTCTGGTTACTTCTTCACCATAATTCCGACTATATGATTGCAGCCCATGCAGCTTGAGATAGAAAGTTTACTTGATGCAGAAGCTCAACTTCAACTATGAAAAGGGGATGGATGCAACGAGGGGAAGTGAGTATTTGGACCACACTCCCATACAAGAGCTTGAAAAAAAGGTTTAAGGTGCGGGTATTGGGACCGGATTTACAATCAAATTATATAAAATAATTGATTCAATGAAGCTTAATTAAAACCTCATTAATCTGCCTGATCTCATCATCGATTAAAGTAAAACTAAATTAGAAATAAATAAAATAAATATTATTTTTTATCCTTATTTAAAAATGAAAAAAATCAAATTTATGAATAAATAAAAGGCTATGTATATTTTTGCGGTGGTATTGTTTTTTTAAAAAATATTTTTTTACTTTAAATTAATTTTCTTGATATTTTTTGTTTGTTTTGGTGTGTTATTAAAAAAAATATTATTTTAATATATTTTCAAGTAAAAATATTTATAAAAAAACCGTTATCATAATTATCAAATACTCCCAGAGTGATTTGTAAGTGGAAGTAACTTTATAAGTTGTGAGTTAATGTATCTTAGTAATATGAGCATCTAATTGGATTATATATTGAATTATATCATAAATATTTTAATAATGTTATTAAGTCAGATATGATTTACTTAGTTTATGTCAACTGAGCTTGTTTGGTAGTATGATTTTGGTTGCTTTTCAAATAACTTTTCATGCAAAATGCATGTCAATGATGTTTTTTTATTTTTTAAAAATTATTTTTGACATCAGCACATCAAAATGATTTGAAAACACTAAAAACATATTAATTTGAAGTTAATAAAAAATAAAAAAATTTCAATTTTTTTCAAAAATGCTTTTAAAATACAGAAACAAACATACTTTCGAGTTGTTTTTAAAACAACGAGGAATTCTAATATAAAATGAGATGACGTGCCCGCACGTTGCCGCGGGCTTATAAAATAAATGCACTTGATGGTGTTATAATTGTGAACCAACGCTACATAAGCAATAGAAACTAAAGGTATGATGGAGAAAATATTTCATGACGGATAAAAAAGAGGTTGTGTTAGTGATAAAAAAAAAACTTAGAGACTGAACAAAATAATTTGTAGCAATCCACATTGTTTTGTGAAGAAAGATACAGTGCTTTCGCCACATGATTTAGCTTTTCTGTTAATAAAAAGCAAAAAAAAAATTACAAAGCTAAATTCTCTACCAACTTAATATTAAAAAAAAAACCAACAAAGATAATTTTGGAAAGAAAAAAACCCATAAGGAAAAACGTTGTAGCAATTGACAATGTTTTATTAAGAAAACTACAGTGTTTTCCCTAATAAAATAAAATAAAATACCATTTAGAGAAATACTGTAGCAATCCACAGTGTTTTGTGAGAAAAACTACAACGCTTTTCCAATATGATTTAGCTTTATTGTAATTATAATTCTTAACCAACTCAATATTAAAAAAAAATTGACAAAGATAATTTTGAAAAAAATAATAAAAAAATCATATAGGAAAACACTACAACAATTCATAGTGTTTTAAAGAAAAAAAAAATATAAATCTAAATTCTTAATTAACTCAATATTAAAAAAAAATTGATAGAGACAATTTTAGAAAAAAAACACAAAAAAAAGAAAAAAATCATGTTGGAAACACTGTAGCAATTCACAGTGTTTTGTTATGAAAGCTACAGTACTTCCCCACATGATTTAGCTTTATTTGTAATAACTTGTAATTGTAATTCTCAAACAGCTCAATATTAAAAAATAAAATTGACAAAGATAATTTTAAAAAAATTATAAGAAAAAAAACCATGTAGAGAAACACTGTAGCAATCCACAATCATGTTGGAAACACTGTAGCAATTCACAGTGTTTTGTGATGAAAGCTACAGTACTTCCCCACATGATTTAGCTTTATTTGTAATAACTTGTAATTGTAATTCTCAAACAGCTCAATATTAAAAAAAAAAATTGACAAAGATAATTTTGAAAAAATTATAAGAAAAAAAAAAACCATGTGGAGAGACACTGTAGCAATCCACAATGATTTGTAAGGAAAGTTTCACTGCTTTGCCCACATGATTAAACTTTATTACAAAGTTAAATTCTAACTAATTCAATATTAAAAAAAAATCGACAAAGATAATTTTGAAAAAAAAATATTACAAAAAAGAAAAACACAAAAGAAACTGGAAAAAAACCATGTGAGGAAAAACTGTATCAATCCATAGTGTTTTGATAGGAAAAACTTGTATTTACTTGTAATTGTAATTTTTAACTAGCTTAATATTTAAAAAAATAAAATTGATAAAGATAATTTTAGAAGAAAAAAAACATAACAAAACAGAAAAAATCCATGTGAGAAAAAACAATGTAGCAATCCACAGTAATTTGTGAAGAAAGTTACAGTGCTTTCGTTATATATTGTAACTGTAATTTTTAACCAGCTCAATATTAAAAAATAAAATAAAATAAATAATTTTAGAGAAAATCATAAAAAAAAAAACATTAAAAAAAAACATACGGAGAAATACTGTAGCAATCAACAATGTTTTAAAGGAAAAAATTACGAAACTAAAATATTAAAAAAAATCGATAAATATAATTTTGAAAAATAAAAAAAATAAAATAGAAAAACTATGTGAGAAAACACCGCAGAAATCCACAGTAATTTAAAGGAAAAAAATTTCAAAGTAAAATTTTTAACCAGCTCAATATTTAAAAAGTAAAATCAACAAAAATAATTTTAGAAAAAAAAAAGAAAACAAAGGAAAGTTGATAAAAAAAAAAAAAAAAAAAAAAGGAAAGTTGACAAAAAAAAGGAAAGTGATTTTGAAAAACAAAAAAGGGAAAGTTGGGGGGAAAGAAAAGAGAAATGGAATGTGAATTATTATTTTCACAGTACTTTTGGGTGCGGGGTACCAATAATTCTCATTTAGAGTATTGTATAATAGCTATTTTCTACATGGTATGAGAGTACCATTAAATACGTTTCATTTTTTTTTTCTAATTGCCTCTTCCACCACAGCAACACCTTCTCCTCTTCCATCCCTAACCAGTTTTCCTTTCACAATTACTGTAAAATTTGACCTATATCATATTTCTGTGTGGCCAATCTATTTTTGGGTATTTTGATAGCACTATTTAGCCCCATCCTCGGGAAATCGATGGCCCTCATCCCCCTCCTGGTACTACTACTAAAATACCAAATCCGCAAAATGCCTGGTGGCTAGTCCTTTCCACTGTAAATGCTTTTTTTCATGAAGTTACTCTTTAATTTTGTATTTTAAAAATATTTTTAAAAAAAATTAATTTTTTTATTTTTTTATTTGAAATAATATTTTTTTAATATTTTAAATTATTTTGATATGCTAATATCAAAAATAATTTCTAAAAAAATAAAAAATATTATTTTAATATATTTTTAAATAAAAAATAATTTAAAAAATAATACCAACCACACTTTTAAATAGACTTGAACGGCTGGAAGTTGATGTATGGCATGGTCTTGAACACATTTTTTCATCCATTTCCTGTGTTAAATCTATTCAACTTCGCCCTCAGCTTTCCACTGCTTGTAAAAGTATTATGTCCTCGATGGTCACCCTTTTACATCTGATGATATTCTCACTTTATGTTCTTGCAGGTCTTGGTCAAGAGTTTGATTCATTGGTCTCCACAATTATTTCTTGTTCAGAATAGGTCTCCTTGGATGAACATTTTTGTTGCTTCTCGTTGCTAGGTCACAGATCAATCAACATCATGGCATCATTGAAGTTGATGCCTCCGTGAATATGGCCACCAAATTACCCCCTCATACACAGTCTCGCCCAATTCAACACTGTCCGTCCTTTCACCGAGCTTATGGCGGCTCCTATCGTGAAAAAAGGTCGTGGTGGTTGTTCCACCATCCATGATTAGCCATCATCTTCTTCTTTTATTAGTCAGGCATGCCTCAAACCAGGTCATAACACACTTAAATGCTATCATTGTGATCATTGTGTTGATATCTCAAGTACCAGGATCAATCCCACAATCCCCAACCTCAAGCCTTTCTTGCTGCCACACATCAGCATGCTGATGCTAAGTGGCATCCCGGCATAGGAGCCACTCATTATTTAACCAATGATCTGAACAACATTCATATTTGAAATGAGGACTGTACTAGCCAAGATCATATTCAATTAGCAAATGGTGCAGGTTTGAAAATTGCCCATACTGGCACTTCTACTCTATCCTCCCACCAAATATTACTTAATCCATACTGGCATCCGGACATTTGCTTGCTTTTAGAGACCATTCAATGCCATCTGAAGGGAGGCTTCTTTGATGATTGGAGCCTCGATGCATACGTGGGAAAGATCATAAAAGGCAGGCATTCATATCTCTGCACAAACATCACAGTTTTTATTCCTGAAACAATCAACTTTTGAGCAGCTTTCGAGAATTTCTGAAGTGTACTGTTGTTTATAGTTTGGTGCTGTGCAAAATGGGAATTCCTGGTGCCTGCTATTTCTTCTTTCTTTTATCGTGTATTAATCTGTGTCTGTACCATTTCCTAAAGCCCAAATGTTGGAGGGGCTTCTTTCATTGATATGGGAACATCGATTTTGGGATCTGCTTTCAAATTATTCATATGGTTCATAGCATGTCAATTTAGTGAACGTAACTGCTCTGTGTTCTGGAATTCCCTTCCCATGAAGCCCTCTATGGGTATTGTTTTATGTTGTCATTGAAACAGTAATGCAGATGAATATTCATTTGAAATCTATTTTCTCCCCATACTATGCATACATGTTATTTTCAGTTCGCATGTGCGCTTTTCATCATTGATGGAGAAAGAAGATAAGCATAGCTAAATTATATGTTTGAATGCACACGTTTTCAGGCACCGTCAGAGTCTCGGTGGTGCTGTTCACAAAATCTACAAAAAATGGACTTTATTGTTGCTCTCCGAGGAAGATGAATGGCCTAATTCTGTCCTCAACAGTGAGGACAGTAATCAAACCAGGAGAGAAGAAATAGAACGAGATGAAATGGATGATGATAATAGAATCAATGACTCAGTTTCAGCAGAAGATGAGTCCCTTAGACAGGTGGAAAATGAGTGTCAAAGCTCCCAAGGGATGAATCGGGAGGAGAATGCTCGAAAATTCATTGATGCTCAAACTAGGAGACAGTGGGCAAGAAAATTTGCATCTTTCGCTAGCTGGGTTCCAAATTTGCAGAGAGTTCGGGCACCGAAGCAGCCAAAGGCAATGAAACCAAAGTCAGATCCTCTTCGTAATTTGACAATGGGTACAGTGCAGCTATAATGGGCAGTGTCTAATGGCGTTTATTTCTATGTTTTAAAAATATTTGAAAATTTTTTATTATTTTATTAACATCAAAGTAATATATTTTTAATAATTTCAAATCATTTTGATGTGCTGATATTAAAAATAATTTAAAAATATAATAAAAAATTATTAATATATATTTTAACACAAAATATTATTTAAAAAACAACCATAACTACCTTGCAACCTTACTCTTCGTGCTATCATCTTATGTTATTTTGGGTGTAGCATTCACCTGTTAGTAATAAAACATATGACTATATACTTGAACCTGATCCTACACTAAATAAAACAAAATTATATTTTTTGATGATATTGATTGATTTGGGTTTTTTTTTTAATTTAATTTTACTAGTTTAGTATATGCATTGTTGAAAGAAAATAAATTCTAGAACGGGGGAAAATTTTATGATTTTAACACGATTGCTTTGCTAAAAAACAGTACGGAAAAAGTGTGTATCTTGAGGATATATTATTATTAACTCCAAGGCAGTGGTCGAGAGGAGCACTAGTCTGGATAGAATGACAAGGTTTTCACGTGAATTACTGATGTCTTCCCTTCTTCAAAGTATGACCGGGAAGGGCCGTAAAATTTTAAAATATTTTTTATTTAAAAATATATTAAAATAATATTATCTTAATTTTTAAAATTAATATTTAATATTATCACATAAAAACAATTAAAAAACTAATTTTAAGCTAAAATAAATTTAAATTTTAAGCAAATTGTGTGTTTGACTGCCAATCACATAAAGTTATTAGGTTGGTAAATCAAATTCTATAGGTTTTTTAATAAAATATTATCATTTTAGATAAAAAAAAAAAATTAAAGCTGACTCGGTTGAGTCTTACTTGGTTTTTTATTGGATCAATTAGATCATAGGATGACATATCAAGTCACTCAAATTTAACCATATCACTGTCCAAAACAGTTAAAAGAGAAACTTAGTTCAAGTCATAGGCGGGTATAGCTAGGTTAACTAGATCATGAGTTGATGGTTAAGTCACTCATATTTGCCGATATTACTTTCTAAAAAAGTTCCAAAAAAAAACTTATTCTAAGTTAAATTTCAAGTTAGTAAGTTACTTGGTCAACTATTGTACCGGGTTTAGCTTATGTTTTTTAAAGTGTTTTTCGCTCAGAAATACATGAAAATAATACTTTTTTATTTTTTAAAAATTATTTTTGATATCATCACTTCAAAACAATCCAAAAATACTAAAAAATTAATTTCAAACAAAAAATTAAAAAATCATAAAACACGATTTCAATTGGAAAAACAAATAGCGCCTTAATAACTATCATTAACCATAATTAAAAGGAATCAATGTTTTACTGTAGTGGGAGTTACTGTAGATTATGAGTGTTTGCATCATGGATTGTATTGTTTTGGCACTGTAAAGATAATTATTGTAGATTGTGAGTGTTTTCATTGTTTGAGTTTGCTCTTTGCTAAAAACAAAGTGGGTTGGGGAGACGTAATGGCAGGGCTGCCCATACCATAGAGAGTTGTAAATACTATTGAGGGGCGGGGTTGTTTTTTTTAGTGAGGAGAAAATGATCATTTAGGATTTTGATGAGGTTGCATGGCCCTAGAAGCAGACACCTAGTGTTTGGCTTCAAGCAAGAACACTAGGGCCAGCCAATTACGAGGGGGAGGGTTTGCAGTTGGGGGTATTGCATCCTCTACCAAAAGCTATTGGGTCTGGCTTGACAGTCACACCCAACAAACAGGACCCAATAGTATTTATCAGACCCAAAACACTTTAAAAAAAAGACTAGTCATACCCTTGGGTCAAGCTGGGTAGCTAGACCCAATATCCTTGGGTCTTATTGTGCAACCATGCCCAGGGATATTATTATTTGTATTATAAATATTATAAATTTTATTATTATAATTAAATGCATTAATATAAAAAATAGTATTATTTGTGTTATAAATATTCTTGGAATTCTTAATATAATTATTTATGTTATAAATATTATTATTTTTATTATAATTCAAGATATTAATAGAAAAAAATATTATTATTTGTGGTATACATATTATTATTTTTATTATAATTCTCTTGGTGTGCTGAACCAATTAGCCTTGGGCCCTCTATCAGGATTCAATTCTATTGAGTCCTACATCATGACCCATTTAGCTTGAGTCCTGGTGCAGGATCCAAAAGCATTGGGTCATCACAGAGGACTCAAGAGCATTGGGTCTTAAAGCAAGACTCAAAGTGCTTGGGTTTTGGATTTTTAAATATAATTATTTGTGTTATCAATATTATTATGTTTATTATAATTAAAAATATTTAATTTTAAAATAATATTATTTGTCTTATAAGTATTATTATTTTATTATAATTGAAAATATTAATATTAAAAAATAGTATTATTTATGTTATAAATATTATTATTTTTATTATAATTAATAATATTAATATTAAAAATATTATCATTTGTATTATGAATATTATTATTTTTATTATAATTAATAATATTATATTTAAAATTATTATTATTATTATTATCATTATCATTAATAAAATTTAAAAATATTGTTATTACTATTGAAGAAAAACCATTATTTTTTTAAAGATTAAAAACTATAATTCAAAGTATTCATATAAAAATATAATTATTTGTGTTATAAATATTCTTGGAATTCTTCATATAATTATTTGTGTTATAAATATTATTATTTTTATTATAATTCTAAATATTTATCTAAAAATATTATTAGTTGTGTTAGAAATATTTTTGGGTTTCTAAATATAATTATTTGTGCCATAAATTTTATTATTTTTATTATAATTCTAAATATTCATCTAAAAAATATTATTATTTGTGTTAGAAATATTCTTGAATTTCTAAATATAATTATTTGTGTTATTAATATTATTTTTTTATTATAATTCTCTTGGATGCTAAAACAATTAGCCTTGGGTTGGGTCCTACCTCAGGACCCATGTCTCTTGGCCCAAGAGACATGGGTCCTGAGGGAGGACCCATTGTTTTTTAGTTTTGAATTTTTAAATATAATTTTTTGTGTTGTCAATATATTATGTTTATTATAATTAAAAGTATTTATTTTAAAAATAATATTATTTATCTTAGAAATATTATTATATTTATTATAATTAATATTATTAATAAATTTGAAAATAAATATTATTGGAAAAAAATCATAGATTTAATTTGAAGTGTAAAATTAAAAATTATTATTATTATTAAATTTTAAAAAAATATTATTATTATCGAAGAAAATCCATAATTGTTTTTGAAAGATTAAAAAACATAAAAATTTTAACAAATAAATAAAATATTATAAATATTATTGTTTAATTTGGTATAGTAACCAAACTTAATGTTCTTGAATTCAACGTTGTAGTGAGACTCAAATCTTTTAGATTTAAAAATTTTAAGATATTTTAAAAGTAAGTCCGCGCATACCACAACACCTAACTAATAACTAGTTACATGACCCGCGCGATACCGCGGGTCATTTGTTTTTGCATAAAAAATATAAAAAAACAAAAATTTAAAAATCTTAGGTTTTTCTGCAAAGTTATACCTAAGAATCTTGGGTGTGGCTGCAACGCCTGATCTAAAAATAATATTTATAATATTAATAATAACATTAAACTTGCATGATCCAAGTTTAAGTGAGCCTGGCTGCAACACCAGATCCAAGAATATTGGATATGGATCTTGCTACAAGGTCGTGTCATAAAAGTGTGATAATTAAATAGATTAATTAAAAAAAACAAAGGAAAAAAATCAACATGAAAAAAAAAATTAATGAAGAAAAAGAACAAAAAATTAAATTAATTAGGTTAACCCTTTAAACCATGTTATCCCGTAAAACCTGGGATTCGCGTCATGAAAGTTTGATAACTAAATAGAAAAAAAAAATAGGTTTACCCAGAATTAACTGGGTTAACCCATCAAATCAAGTTAATTCGTCAAGTTCAAGATACATGTCATGAAAGTCTGATAATTAAATAGAAAAAAAATTAACTTTAACAAACTAAACTAAATGAAAACAATAATTAAAAAAAAATTCAGGTTAACTTGTCAAATCAGGTTAACCTATCAAACCTGGAATCCGTATCATGAAAATCTGATAATTAAATAAAAAAAATTAACATTAATAAACTAAATAAAAAAAATTCATTAAAATTTTTTTTTTTTTAAAAAAAGAAGAAAAACACAGTTATATAATTATAATTATAATTGTAATTATAATATATTAATAAGTAAATATATGGAAAAGCTACCCTAGTTTTCCCATACCTTTTAAAAGAATTACTTAATAAGAAATTCATAGCCTGCTTTTGATGGATTTGATGGAATCGTCAAAGTGGAAACCAATTTCAGACTGTCCAAAAAACAGTTCCTTATCCCCTTTGATTCCAGGAAACTCACTGAGGGACTTAAATGGTATCTTCCTCGACAGCCAAGTCAAAACCGTCATGGTCCTACTATTATAAACAGAGAAGACCAGTATAATCTTTAATAACCATATGCCTCTACACAAGGAGAGGAGACATTTTTTTTCTTTTTTTGAAGAAGGTAATTCATCTAGTTAGATTTTTAGTTTTTTTTTTACTATTATTAGTTTGAATTTATTAGTTTTTATACCATTAATTAAAAACTTATATAATTATTAACTTAAAATTTTAAAAATTAATTAGATACATGCAAATCTCAACATTTAAATTATTCTTAGAAAAAAAAAAAAAGCTTTATTCTTGTCTATATTATTTTTATGCAGAATTCTTCTGTACTTTCAATGAGAGCGGCAACAATTTCTTGCCCACAAACCACGGTGATCAGAAGCTATGAATTTCTTGCCCACAAACCACGGTGATCAGAAGCTATGAATTTCTTGCCCACAAACCACGGTGATCAGATTTTTCTACAAGGAATTGTTTATTTTTGTATTTTAAAAGTGTTTTAAAAAAAATTTAAATTTTTTTTATTTTTTTAATTTTAAATTAATATATTTTTAGTGTTTTTAAATTATTTTGATGTGTTTATATCAAAAATAATTTTAAAAAAATAAAAAAAATATTATTAATATATATTTTAATATAAAAAATCATTTAAAAAACATCCACACCCATACCAATAGAAGCTCAACTAGACACGCATGGTCCTCGGAAGCTATAAATTTCTTGCCCGCAAACCACGGTGATCAGACTTTTCTACTAAAACAACTAGACACGCATGGTCCAGCTCGGAAGCTATAAATTTGTACAGTCTCCACATTGTTGATACACAGAACAAGCTCTTGAGATCCAAAATGGTTTTCCAGGCAAAAACTATTACTCTTCTTCTATCCATCTTTGCTGTCTCCTTATGCAAACCCTCAAATGGTGCAGGCATCGCCATCTATTGGGGCCAAGGCCAAGATGGCAATGAAGGCAGCTTAGCTGATACTTGTAACTCAGGAAACTATCAATTTGTGAACGTAGCTTTCCTATCTAGATTCGGCAATGACCAACCTCCAGAGCTGAACCTAGCAGCCCATTGTGACCCCAGCGCCGGTACCTGCACCGGCATAAGCAATGACATTAGATCTTGTCAAAATCAAGGAATCAAGGTGCTACTTTCCATTGGAGGTGGTGCAGGCAGCTACTCCCTTTCATCGGCCGACGATGCAGCGCAAGTTGCAAACTATATCTGGAATAACTTCCTTGGTGGTCAGTCCAGCTCACGTCCGCTAGGCGATGCCATCTTAGACGGGGTTGATTTTGACATCGAGTCAGGTTCAGGCCAGTTCTGGGATGATCTTGCTAGGGCACTTAATGGCTTTAGCCAACAAACGAAGGTATACTTGGCTGCAGCTCCACAATGCATCTTCCCTGATGCTAATCTAGACACTGCGATCCAAACTGAGTTATTTGATTACGTGTGGGTTCAATTCTATAACAATCCTTCATGTCAATACGTAAATGATGCTACCGGTCTCTTGAATGCATGGAACCAATGGACCGCAGTTCAATCCAGTCAAATATTCCTGGGACTACCTGCTGCTCCCGAGGCAGCCCCTAGTGGTGGATTCATCCCTCCCGATGTGCTCATTTCTCAGGTCCTTCCATCTATCAAGGGTTCACCAAAGTATGGAGGCGTGATGCTCTGGAGCAAGCAGTATGACAATGGGTATAGTTCAGCTATAAAGGGCAGTCTCTAGATTTTTTTCAGCCCTGCTCTTCCGCATGCTGTGTGCTCCTGATTCCTGAATAAATTTGATATATATATATATCAACAGCATGTTTGATCTAAAGAGTGTATGCGGCAATCAGAATATTATGTTTACTTAAATTTCAAGCTAAATAAAACGAAATTACAGTTCCCTGACAAGGAAAATATAATCAATTTACCAGTGAATTCCTTATAGTGTTTTTCTTTTTTCTTGTTCATCAAGCTCAACAAAAGTCTTGTGGTTGTGGAGTAACTTTATGCCTTCTAAGGTGTTGACAATATTTTATGAGTTGTTCAAATGACTCAGCTGGGGTGTCTAAATTTTTCCGCTCGATCCATGAATGCAAATCCCTTGATATATTAATTTGCTGACATTTTCAAAGGCAAAATGTGAAAGAAAGAAAAGTAGTCAAACAAATGAATATTGAATCAACGAGACCAAGGTTAACAGGAATAAAGGATTTTGTGGGATTATGACAGTGTTCATGGTTTAAAGTATTTTTTGTTTAAAAATATATTAAAATGATATATTTTTTATTTATAAAAAATTATTTTTGAGATCAACACATCAAAACAATCTGAAAATATAAATAAAATAAAATAAAATTTGAGGAAATATGGTTTCAACCGCGTTTCCAAATAGAGCTTAAAACCCATTTTAATGGAGAATGAACAAGAAATAGGAATTTAATAATCAATTATTTAGATTAAAACTTACGGTTTTATTGAAATTAAACCATGGGTTATTTCCTTTTAAATCCATAATTTAATATCCCAAAAATATACTAAAATCTAGCAATAAATTAATCATTTGCTTTAGTCAAAATAAGAGCTACTCTAAAATCTAAATAAGGTTTTTGCTATAACCAAAACAATTTTATTATGAACAGGAACTATGTAGATATATATTAAATAAGGAAACCAATTAAAAAATAAATAATTTGATTATACAACCACTCGTCATGCTTGACGGGAAAAAATAGTAGTTCATATGCTTTTAAAAAATTATATATGTATTAAATTTTATTAGTTACCAAAGCTTTATTCATTTCAACAATAGTTTTAATATTGTCAGATTTAGTTATAAAAATAGGTAAATGGTTAATTTTAACAATGAATTATTTAAAACAAAAGACATATTTCCTATTTTTCTCATATAAGTAATAAGTAAATAATAAACTTGACTTGACTCAGCTAAGTTGCTTATCTGCCTCGTGCTCTATTTTTTATTTTCTAAATGCTCTGTTTTTTTATTTCAATGGAAAAGACAGCACTGCGCTTTGGAAACCACTATTATTAAATCTGTAGTTGTTTTAGTTTAAAAAATATCTTAAAATAATATTTTTTTAATTTATTAAGTTAATTATAATTAATATGATAAATTTATAAACTAAATTTTGTATTGAGTTATTACTGAGATGGGTTTAAGTGATTAAATATTGTAATAGTGATTGTTTTTTTCAAGTTATTATTGAAATGAATTTATATAATTAAAAATTATGGTAATGGTTGTTTTTTAAAATATTTTTTATTTTAAAAAAATATCAAAATAATATTTTTAATACCTGCATATTAAAACTATCAAAATCATAAAAATAAAATTAATTTAAAGTAAAAAAAATTAAAAAATCTTTCAAAAACATTTTTAAACACAAAAATAATTTGTACCAATGTTGATTTGGAAGAGAAAAGAGTTTAATGCATAACCTCTGTAGATTAATTTTCATGGAAGTTTGAACATTTTTCACTCGGGTAGCATCCGTCCATGGGCATGGGAGCTAGAATAATTAATAAAGTAACAAGTCAAATTATAAGTTAGTCACTAATTTTTTAAGAAAATAATAAATTAGTCTGTTTAGGGGTGTTTGATATTGAAATTCAATTATTTTTTTTGTTAAATTTTGGTTTTTTTTCTTCAAATTAAATGTATTTTAGTGTTTTTGAATTGTTTTAATATGCTGATGTTAAAAATAATTTTTAATAAAATAAAAAATATTATTTTAATTTATTTTTAAATAAAAAAAATACTTTAAAAAACAATTTCTACTATATTTTTAAATATTTTTATTTCAAAATCACATATTAATCTCTTGGCAATCTTTCGTCATCAGCTTATAAACAACAAATATATTATTTTTCAATTAAAAACAAAAAAATACAATAAAATAGTTCAATTAAAAACAAAAAAAACACATTTCATTGGCATTGGCATGTAAGGATGTATTAGATATATATTCCAAGAGTGTTGCATCTTGCATGTAATTCTTCAAGTTAAAGTTGTTTTATAGTTATTTGAAAGATTAATTGTAGTTATTTTTTAAAATATATTTTATTTAAAAATATATTAAAATAATATTTTTTATTTTTTAAAAGTTATATTTGATATCAGAAAATCAAATGATCTAAAAATATAAAAATAAATTAATTTAAAATAAAAATAAAAATAAAAATAAAAATATTTTTTTAAAATAGTTTTAAAATGTAAAAACAAATTGGTGAATTTTTCATGATTTTATTTTTATTTTATTTTGTATGTGCGGGAAAAGTTAGATATGTGGTTATTTGAACTTGGAGAAAACTAAATTAAAATTTAATTATGAAGTGAGCAGTGATGAGACAGGGAGCTAAGTCAAAAGCCTTCAGCAGCATTATTAGTCTTTCGTGATTTTATTTTTATTTTATTTTGTATGTGTGGGAAAAGTTAGATATGTGGTTATTTGAACCTGGAGAAGACTAAATTAAATTTTAATTATGAAGTGAGAAGAGATGAGACAGGGAGGCAAGTCAAAAGCCTTCAGCAGCATTATTAGAGTTTGATAAAAATATTATAGATATTATTTTTTAAAATATTTTTTTATTTAAAAATATATTAAAATAATATTTTAATATTATTATTTTAAATTTATTTTTAATATTACAACATCGCAACAATAAAAAAAATTTAAGAAAATATTAATTTAAAACTAATTTTTTAAAAAAATATGGTTAGACAATAGAGCCTTAGTAAATATTTGTTTTTGTGGTTAAATTTACTTTCCAAACTACTTTTTATCTAAATTATTATTAAATTAATTTTTTAAAATCTTTTTCTATGATTTTAATATACTATTATAAAAAATAAAATAAAATCTAAAATATATATCATTTTAATATATTTTCAATTAAAAAATATTTTTAAAAATTACCAAACTCCCACTTTACCGAATACACATTTAATATTGGATGCACAATTGAGCTTAACATTCCTTTCTTGTAAGAAAAAAAAAAAAATATATTCATTCTAATCTCTTTGACGAGGAGGCGTGCAAAATCATTTCTTAAAAACTTTAAAGTGAAAATATTTGGATTCTAGAGAATAAAATCTCCTTATTTGAAGTCAACCAACTCGGCTTGGAGACCTCTCACCGATTAATTGTATGCATACAGCTAGCAAAGCAGATGTTGCTTTCGTAGGGTCAAATTTTCCTAGTGGAGGCCCTCTAGGGTTCTTATATAATTGGCAACCCTTCGCCATTAGAGGCACAAAAAACAATCCAAACCTTTTGGGTATTTGGCAAATATGGCCAAATATTCTAAAGCCACCCTCCTTCTCCTTCCTCTCCTGGTCCTTCTGCTAATTAAATCCTCTCATGCTGCTGGTGGGATTTCAATCTACTGGGGTCAAAATGGCAATGAAGGAACCCTAGCACAGACATGTGCCACGGGAAGATATGCTTATGTTAACATAGCTTTTCTCAACAAGTTTGGCAATGGTCAAACCCCAGAAATGAACCTTGCTGGACATTGCAACCCGGCAAACGGTGGCTGTACAATTGTCAGCGGTGGCATCAAGAGTTGTCAGCAGCAAGGGATCAAGGTGCTGCTTTCTCTCGGTGGTGGCATTGGAAACTATACTCTAGCCTCTAAAGACGATGCCAGAAACGTTGCAGATTACTTGTGGAACAATTTCTTAGGTGGACAATCATCTTCTCGTCCTCTAGGTGATGCTGTTCTGGATGGCATTGATTTTGACATCGAGCAAGGATCAACTCTATATTGGGAGGATCTTGCTCGTTTCTTATCTAAATATGGAAGAAAAGTGTATTTAGCAGCAGCTCCTCAGTGTCCATTCCCGGACAGTAATTTAGGGACTGCCCTTAATACTGGTCTTTTTGACTATGTCTGGGTCCAATTCTACAACAACCGTCCTTGCCAGTATAGTTCAGGTAACACAACTAACCTCTTAAATTCATGGAATCGTTGGACTACATCAATAGACGCGGGAAGGATATTTCTAGGCTTGCCGGCAGCTCCTTCGGCAGCCGGAAGCGGGTACATTCCACCAGATTCGTTGACTTCTCAAATTCTTCCGGTGATAAAGAAGTCACCCAAGTATGGAGGTGTCATGCTTTGGTCAAAGTTCTGGGATGATCAGAATGGGTACAGTCCCTCCATTATCAGCAGTGTATGAAACATTGAATTAGTCCTACTTAAGATAATCTAAGATAATAAAACTCATGTCCCCATTAATCACTCTGCGAGCACTTCGTGAATTGTAATGTTTATTCAACGTTGACTTTCTTTGTCAACTATTTCTGGTACTAATGGGTAAAGCCATTCTGGCCTCTATCACATTTCTTATCTGCCACGTATGAACAATTTCATGATAATGTCATTTCCTATTGGTCATCACTGCCATCCAAAAAAAATTCCCTGTGAAATCAGCTATGGTTGGAGAATGTTAGATTCATCTGAACTAGGAAAAAAAAAATCGAAGCTCCAGCATTTTGTAGCACAAAAGGAAGAAAAAAAAGCAGCCAGTCACCAAGGAAACCAAGTGGCCGTTGGCAATAGCAGAAACAAAAAACATTTTCCATTTTCAAGAACAGTAATAAAAAATATGCTCTCCTTAGAAAAAATTCAAGACCAGTCGTGATAACTGGATCCGATCAACTACATCTGAATAGTACCTAAATCCTCAGCAACTCAAGGGACCTCTAAGGATTCCGATGACTTTCCGGCCCATCAGATGCTGTGATTATTGAATGTAAATTTGGTATTAGAATCTGCACTTTCAATTCTTACAATCACATGTATATCTGCACCACAGCCTGCCAAATGGGATTTTTTTTTTTGTTTGAGTTAAGTAAGCTGGATTGTTATGCAACTCAAATTTCCTTTTTTGAGTGAACATTTTAAAAGATACATTACTTTGTAGATGATTCTTCAATTCTTGAACTACTTGTGCATCTTTAACGAGGGAAACAGCATGAAAATCAACTTTGTTTTCCACTCCGGATCTTATACCAACCCATTCGTTATCTGTGTTATAGAATAATATAAATCATATCTCGGGATCTTACATAATAGCTTAAGCTTTTGGATTGAGATGGTTTTTTAACATAGTATCAGAGCCTTAATGATCAAGCGGTCACGAGTTCGAATCTCACCATCTTTATTTATTTAATAAAAATTAAGCATAAGATAATATAAGCCTATACAATTTTCAAGTTCAAAGGGTTTTTATTTAAAATAATATTTTAAAAAATAATATAAATTATATTCTATAATTTTAACTAATATTAAAGTTATTGGATTAAGATTGTTACGTGACAGTCTGCAACAATCAAGAAGTCGCGAACCATGTAAGCAGCCATGTCCACTTTCAAAATCAACACCCAGGCAGAAGAAAAAAAAAGAAAAGGAAATCAGTGACGAGTTCGAGGAGCGAACCCGAGAGGTTCAGAAGGCTGCCAGTGGGGCTAGTAGCGTCTCCGCCCCTAGGGGATATTGCAAAAGGTTAGGCGTTGACTGAGGACGACTGGAAATTGGTTCAGTTGGTAACTTCACAAAAATAATTTCAAATGAGCCCCTGAAAAAGAAAATAAATCAATCTGATTTGTATTCTAATCTTTCAAGAATTAATATATTAATGTCAATATCATACTGTAATTGTGTGTTTTATATCCTTGCTTATGTTTGAATTATAACTATAATATAAATAATTATCCCAGGTACAAAGATTCTCTCTTGATCCGAAGTCTAATTAGATTTTTATAAAAGTGTCTTGCTTTGTAGTCACAATTAATGTCATTTATTTGTTTTTAAGAATAATAAAGTTATATTTTAATACTATATGATCACATTCAATAATCACGTTAGAGCATTTTGGGAAAAATTAACAGAAGCTTAGTGCCAGAGAACATTTAAGACTTAAAAACTCTCTATTAATATTTTTTTTTGAATTGATGTTTCGTGTTAAATAATTTTTTTTTTATGAAAATTATTTTTTTGTTATTTTTTTGAGATGAAAAAAAAAGATAATATATACATTTTTTTTCTTTACTTCTTGTTTTAAAAATACAAAAAATTAATTTTAAACTATTTTTAAAACAAATTTTTAACATGAACTAATTATGAAGATTATGGGCATAGATAATATAATCATGATATTATGTTATGTCACGTTAAAAACCTGGGCCGTTTACAGCCCAAATTGAACAAAACTTGTTTTAGATTCCGTACGAGGGCCAGGCTCTCAATCAGAATGTATAACCAATCAGATCTTGCCACATAATATGTCATAAAACATTCTTTATATATTAGCGACACCAAATGCTTTCTCCTCCTCCAAAAATATAGAAAGTATCACGCTCAAAAAGCGCGGGAAAATTCGCATCCAAATTCCCGCCAACAACAAAACCCTAATCGACACCCTCAATTTCTCTCCACCATTTTTCTTACCGTCGCAACTTAACATCAGATCCAATCTCAAATAATCTCAAATTCTCAAGTTCTCACAAGAAACCCAAAATCAATCTCTCACACAGAAACCCTAAAAAATGGAAATGCAAGGTTTAGCCGGTATCTGCGTCGGTCTAGGCACCCCTGAAGAAGACGACAACGGAAATCGAATTGGTTACACTAAAGGCGCTAACTGCTTAGGTAAAATTTTCAATCACAAATATATAAATATTTACTTTGAAAGGATAACAATTAGCTCTATGTTTTTAACTGGAGTTTTCTTTTTCCTTTTGTAATTGTAGATAATTTAAAAGATTTGTTGAGATTCTTAAGGCGCGATGATCCACAAACGCGAGGAGTATTTAAGCAAGTGTGTAAATGGAATACTGTGGGGAAAGATTTAATACCGATTATTCAGTATTGTCAAGATGATCGTAATTTGGTCTTAAATGCAGGTTAATGCTAATTTTTATTTATTTTTAATTATATATGGATAAAGGTTCGGTATTGATTTGTGTTTTTGTTATTTTTTTTCTGTTTTTTGAAAATATCTTAGTTAAGGTTCTAGTTTTTCTTACTATGCCAATTGAGCCGTCTTCGAGTGATATATGGCTACAAGTAGAGTATTTATGGGGTTTGAAGGCTGCAATTACGCTTAGTGGTACGATTCCAGTGGTTGTTTCGCTTCTTGAAGGCCCATTGGAGAATTTGGACCGGTAAATAATGTCTTACTTTAACTGCTCATTTGGAGAAATTTATTGGTTTTGCTATTAATATTGATTGGGCGTGGTGCAGTGAGGCGTTTACTGAGGATGACTGGAAATTGGTTCAGTTGGTGCTGACATTGTTTAGAAACGTTCTAGCAGTTCATGATTTTTCAATGTTGCAGAAAGTTGGGGAATCAGCAAGTCAGTTTTTGTCTCTAAGGGATAGGTTTTTGGAGCTTTTGTTCCATGAGAATGTAATGGACATCATTCTAGTTATAACTCAGAATATAAAGGGTTCATGCAGTTATTTTCTTCATGATAACTTGCTTTTATTAGAAATTTTCCATTACATTTTCATGGGTCAAGAGCCAGGGTTGATTGTTAATGCCGGTCTAAAGGATTTCAAGGTTAGCGAGCATTCTTTTCTTCTCCTTCAACGGTAAATTTTTCATGGCAACTAGAAAATCCTTTGTTTTGTAAACAAGTAAAAGCTGAAATAAGGTTGAGCAAAGCCTCCTATATCTTGTAATTTTGATCTTGAATTGCTGAACTTCTGAAAAGCAAAAAAGCTTTTGGGATCCCTTTTTTCTTTCTTCCCATTAATGTTATTCCCTGCAGATTGAATCATCAAGCACTTTTATTGTTTATTGTCTTTTGGCTTTTGTTGTTGATAAGCAGAGTATCATTATACTGGTTTTATCCTTGTTTTAGACATCCAGTTGTTATATGATGTGCATGTAGAAATTGATTTAATAAGTTTAATTTGGTAGGTTTGTGGAAGCAGCACTTCTCTTGACATCCTCAAGTCCATTATGAAAGAAGAAGAACAAAACAAAATGAAGCTTTCTAGACAACGAAACGTGGTCCGTCATTCACAATTTAGTGGAACCTTTACCCGGCTTACCATGGTATGAAGTTTCACTATAAATGATGTTTTTTAGGGGTTTTGTATACAACTTTTGTAATGTAAGTGGTTTTTTCCCCCTTCTCTTTTCCAGGATGGTTCTAAAGCAGTATGCTTAGGAAACCCTAGTTCTGCTTCTCAGATTCTACTTAAACCTCATAAAGCTCAAAAGGGTCCCAGTAAAAAGATTTTGTGGGACCATGGGAGATTACCTTCAATGAAGGATAATATTTTGGAGTTACTGCATGATTTTCTGAACCAGTTTCTATCAGGGGGTTACAATGGTATATGTTCTGGAATTAAAATCATCTCACATAAAACATTTGCTTGCTTCTGCTTTCTACTGATTATACTGCTAACATTTATCATGAACTGAATTCATGTCAGATTTGATGGAGTTGATCCGTGAAGATATCGAGAAGGAGCATCATGCAATTCAAAACAGTGACATTGTTGTTTTCTTTCAGGTTGCTCAGTTTGTTACTTCTTTTCAATATCACAAGTATATTACTTCCAAGGTGAGATATGAGGTACTTGTATCTATAATTGTGTCTTTGATAGACATTCTATATTCTCTGATGGCTTCAATTTAAATAGAAGTTTATCTTTGTAGTTAGTGTCTGTCATGTGGCTTGATATTTGAAGTTATCATTCTTGTCTTTTGCTGTTCTTCCTTTTCTTTTGTCATATAATGAACTTTTGGAATTCCAAAACAGTCATAACTGAATCTCTAAGTTAGTCTAAACAGATCAACCAATTGTTTGTTAGAGTACCATGGGAAATTTTAGGTTCGTTTAATGATATGTTTGAGCTTGTACATGGTAAGCAGATCACTTGTGATAGAGTGAGTAGAACTCGTGGAATTAGAATTGTCATGCTCTGCCCTCTCCTTTGTAGTATGTGTTTAATTTCAGTAGCTATGTATCAACATGGTTGGCCAATGATTAGTATATGATTTGTATTCTGCAGTACTTGATCTTGTCATTGCTAATAATTTTGGCTTATGAATGCTTTTCTGCATAACATTCAGTGACAGTAAAATAGCTCTTGATTGTTGCAATTCAAGAGAAAGAAAGTAAGCTACAGTGGATGGATTCTTTTATAAATGAATAAGAAAAAGAATTGGATAAACATCTGCAGCTTTTTTTTTCCCTCCAAAGCTTAAATACTAATGTTATGGTTAGGAAACATTACAATAATAGCATGCAAATCCAACTGCCTCTTCCAATTGTTGGTGGATGTTTGTTATTTTTCCAGCCAAATATGGAAAAAGACAATTCTCAAGCCTTCTCTGATGAGTATGCTGATAACACATCATTCAAAGGAGGTATATGTGGACCCATTGCAGCATCAATGAACGAATCAATGTTTCTACTAGTCATTTCAAGATGGAAAAATGCTTTTGAAGGCTTGAAGGTGACACATGATTATAAGTTTCTGTCTGCAGCTGGTGCTCTTATGAGAATTATGGTAAATTATACTTAAACTGATGATGTCTCCCCCGTCCCCTCCTTATTCTTTCCCCTAAAATATACAGATTTGCATGTTAAGAGGTGCTTGAGTTAGCACTTCTGTTTTTCCACAGATTCGCATGTTAGATTTGGTGCTTAAGTTACTGCCAGGAGATTCTAAGGAGCCTTTAACAGCTCGCATCCTGCTTTACAAGTTGTTCTATGATCAGACTGATCAAGGAATGACTCAGTTCCTCCTGAGCCTGATCAAATCATTTGACACACACAAGCAAACCAAAAGGTTTTCTTCTTATGCTAAGACCTAAAATAAACTTGTGGTTTATCTTTTGGATCTTTTAATGTATTTATGTCCTGATTGTGGAACTTTAGTTCTACAAACATAAAATTCTGAATGATTTGAGAGCCTCACCTGCTATTCATGTGTTTCTGGTTATACTAGGATTTGGGTGCAGCTTTTAATGATTAATCATCTGGCAATCATTGTTATGTGATTAGTTTCATGAATTGTCATCTTCTTTTTGCGAGAATCAGTGCTCTTTGAATCTTTTTTTTCTTCACTTAAACAGTGAGAAAGGTTTTTCAATATTGTAATTTTTTGTATTATTTTTGCATCTCTTCATTCAAATTAAGCATATTATTAATTTTAAACTCAATGCCCTCATGTGTTCCCTAGTTTCTGTTAGTGATATCTGATTATTTCAAAAGGACAACAAACATTCTCCTTAACTGTATGCCTATTTTATGTGTTTATTTGTTTTTGTGAACAAACATTTACTAAGGCTATGCCCGTGCAGAAATATGTGGTTGTTTGAACATGCTTCAAGATGTTGTTGCTGATGCTATGTTTTTATTTTTCTGGTCAGTGATCTTTCAGATCTGGTAGAAATGATTCATGTACTTGTAAGGCTGATGGAGAATCTTCAAACACGTGGCACCTTGAGAGTAAGTTATGCTTTTCTTTACAGGGCAGTTCTGTATTTTTTTTTTTGTATTTGTATTTTGTTTTTCTATTCCTTTTGAATTTATCAATGCATTAAGCAGATTGAAATGGTGCTTTGTTTGTAAGATAGTTCTGTAACATATGAACTTGACTAAATCAGTCATCATACCATGCTGAAAAGAAGGCGGTGATTTACTTATCTATTTTTTGAAAATAAAAAAAGGTAAATTCAATGTAGGTATAGTTTAACTTGAATATTTGCCACATTCTGCCAATCATATAATAATTTCATGTTTCTGTAAGACTTTCAACAATTTCAACCAATGCCATCACCTAAGTCCAACCTTTTGAAATTGCTTTCCTCAAAACCCTCTTAACGATTCTTTTGTGAGCCTTTAATGAGATCAGCTTTGTGGTCTTGTATCTTTGGTGCAATATCAGGTAATGCTGACCTACAGAAAATAAAGATTTTGGATCTAGCTGTAGCAATTTCAGCATTTGTCTTCTTTCTAGTTTTTCCTTTTCATGAACTTGTAATGCATCTTGCTTGAAAAGTTGTCTCGATAGTATAGAATCATTTCACTGTCTTTGGTTCTTTATCACTGGAAAAAAAAGTTATATAAAATAACAAATAATAAGTAGCTTTCCATTACATATGTCGACAAATGTAGATATATCTGAGCTGCTATATGTGCCCTCTGCAAGCAGGTTAAGTGCAAAACTGTCCTTAAATTTCCCCTTTCGCTGGACTAAACCTACAGGTTCTTAAATTTGTAATTTCAGATTTTTTCCTATTTCTCCCTCCACTTTCTTTCTTTTCCCTTTACTGCTCTCTCTCAATCTCTCTTCGCTCTCTAAACTGCAGCCAACTCCAAAGTATGATACAACACCAATAGGATTCAAGCAACAATGGGAGTTTTGGGGAGTGCAATTCATTGATTTTGCTATAAAGGAAATGATGTTAGTTCACTTTCAATGCGTCGTCATACTTAAAGTCTTATTTCTACTAGTTTTTTCCACAACCAACATTGAGCCAAATGCGAATCTGTTTGCCAAACATAAAAATTCAAAACCAAGGCCCATTTACTTGCTGAAAGAAAGGAAAAGTAAAAGAAATTGCTGTTCATTTACATTTCCTCAGTTATAGAATTTCTGCTTCTTTGAAATGTTTTTTTTTTTTGCATCCATAGTTTCATACTTGGGTCGTTATAAATCCCAAGTGTCTTAGTCTTTTGTATTATAAAGTTTTTCTTTTGTGAAGATCAAAATTAAAACTGTGTTTCATGATCAAGGTTTCTAAGAAGTCGAGGAGAAGTAGAAAGAAGAAAACATTGAGTGACAAGAAGGAAAATGGAAATGAACAGTGTAATGTTGAAGCCGCTATTAAGGATCCCACTGCTCTGTCTAATAGTGAACAATCAACTGTTTTGCAAAAGAAAAGCCCAGAAATTGCAACTTCTGGTGACCAAGTAAACATGAATGTTGATGTTCTTGAAAAGCCTGAAATATCTGTACCAGTGATGGAGAATATTGGCAGCAATATGCAGATGGAGAATAAAAAGATTGATATTGATGATCTTTCTTGCAGCTCTGATGATTCTTCAGGCGATGAGCAACCTGCTGAAAATTATGAAGTTGATTTTAAAGTCTCTACTTTTATATCATCTTTGGCAAACCACAGCGTTATTCAGAATTTGTGCTGGCTACTTAGGTTCTATAAGAACAATTCTGTCAGCACAAATCACTACATAGTATGCATGTTGCAGAGAATCACTGATGATTTGGATCTCTCTCCAATGCTATATCAGGTTCAAAACTCAAAATCCCATCCTTGAGAATATTGGGCACAAATGTAATCATCATCTCATATTTTTGTTCTATTTTTGGAAAAAAAAATGTGCAGTTATCGCTGCTCACGACATTCTATGAGATTCTGGAAGAGCAAAAGTCATGTCCATGCAAGGAATATGCAAATATTGTTGATTTCCTTACGAGTTTGGTTAGAAGAATGCTAAGAAAAATGAAGAATCAGCCCCTTCTTTTTGTAGAAGTTCTCTTTTGGAAATCCCGAAAAGAATGCCATTACATTAATGCTGAATATATGTTGCATGAGCTTGGTCATTTGAAGAAAGAAAGTGCAGGCTGGGGAAATGCTTCAGCAAACGAAGATATTGGGTCATCACAGGGCAAGAGATGGGCTCCTAGAAGCATAGCAGATGCACTGGGTGAGGATGAAGCAGATGTTGTGATCCCTCATGAACCGGGATATCAGAAGTAAGACATGCCTGTTGACCTTGATTTAACTCACTGTTGTGTATCTTGTACTTTTATATAAAAGGGAATTTGGAAATTTTTACATGGGTGCTTTAGCAACATAATTTAATATTCTTTTGTTATCTGGGAGTAGTCTGGCTTTGTTGGAAAATGACATTTTTTTCCCATTTAATTAAAATATTTTCTTGGTCTGCAAGGGATCCAATGAAGTCTTATTTTCATGAGAATGGTTTATATCACCATTTTTTGTTGAGAATGAAAGGTTAAAAGAAAAAGAAGAATCGGTGAGGACTGGAGTGCAGAAATTTATCACATCTATTTCAAGCAACCATATTGATAGGATATAAAGTAGTGAGGAAAATCTCTAAGTAATGATTTTTAGCATGTAAGATTCTTGGTTTTCCCCGACCTTATTTAATGTATTTGGCTGTTGCAGTGGAGGAGATGCTCCAGAACATGAAAGTGTAAGTGTTCCTAGGAGGAAGAGAAGATTTGTTTTGACAGACGAGATGGAGATGAAAATAAAAGATCTGTATGAGAAGTAAGTGCCTTGGCCCAGCCATTTTAGGACTGCAAGCATTTCCTCATTAGATTAAATGATAGTCTTGGCTGAATGCATTGATGAAGTTTCATTGTCTTTTGCTTCTAATCTTTGTTATCAGGAACTGATTGTGTGCATTTTTGTCTTCACCATGAAAATTGAATGATAGCATATTTGACTAACTCATTCTTTCTTTGGAGTTTCTTAAATTGTTTTCGCTGCATCTTTTATAACAAAGATGGTTCTTGTAGATTCAAAGATGATGAGAATTGCAGTCATTTGATTGCGGAATCCTTAGATCCTGATGGTCAAGTTTCACGAGCACAAGTTATCAACAAGCTCAAGCAGCTAGGATTGAAAGTTGCATTGAAGAAAAGGAAGCGCTCTGTTGGTAGACCATTTTCTACTAATCGTGATCAACTTGGTGAGAATGGAGAGATAATTGAAAAGGAAAGCAATCTTCACAATTCAATTGATTTAGAAGGAAGTTTGCCAAGGCTGTAAGTATTTATGAAATGCTTTTGAATGCAATTGTTTTCAAGGGTCTTTTAGTGCAATGTTCAGTATTGTATTCAAAGCTGAAGCTCTGAGCTCTCAAGACTCGATTCTTATCTAAAGCATATCCTAGTGCATGATTTAAAATATGAAATGCTTGCAAAATAATTTCCTTTTTCTATCCAAGTTGTCTGATGCGTTGCCTTTCAACAGGAGCACTAGGAAAAGAGTGAGGGCCTTCAACAAAGATCAGGAGGAAATGATTAAAGCATTATTTGAGCAGTGAGTGGTGTTGGATGTTGTAGCCTAAGATTTAATCCGATCCATTAACCTGTGTTCATGGTTCATTCTTACATTATCTTCATCCACCTATTAGATGCAGTAGTAGCACTGGGAAATGATTACTGCTCTATGCTTTAGCATTTATTTTCTTCATGTTCCGACTTATAAAAGCCTTGATTGAAGTAGTGGGATCTTTGTTTGTGGAATGATATATTTAACCCGAGGACATTTTTTTATATACTTTCTACAGGTTCAAAGACCATCGAAGATGCAGCTATATGATTGCAAATGCACTGGGATCTGATAATTCATTCACAGCTGCCCAAGTGTCCAGAAAACTCAAGCAACTTGGTTTACGTGCTCCTCGGCAGAAGCAGTCTAAGACAGATATGCATCTCAGAGACGAGGAACTGAATGGCTTTTCTGTTGGAGGACAAGATTCTGATGATGAAACATTGTTATCGTTAAAAAATAGGTACTGCTTTTGTGCCCCTGGCTGTGGGAATTCCTTTTAATATTGTTTTTGTGACTTGTGCATACCATGCTCCATACTTGGCATTTGTTCTACTCTAGCATTTGGCTGTGGATTGCTAAAGTTTGGAATCTTGAGAAATGTTGCTAGTTTGAAATTTTAGTTAAATGCCAAACTCAAAACCTATTATATGGTCTGATGTCTTTCTTTTTCACCAAACTGATCTGAGTTTTCCCCACCAAGATTAGCATTAAGGTTATGTAAACTGTGTTAAAGGCCACATGGTTTTTTCCTTTTCCCCATTGATTCAAGCATATCTTTTGCTTAATTATACAACCATGTTAATCATAGAAATAATGTTCTCTGATTACTTCAGATATCACCAATTCATCTAAGTTCATGTTTAATTTCCTGCTGCGTTAATTCCTTGGTATTGCATGGGACTAGTTTCTGATTTTATCCTTTTATGCACTGATAGCCTCTTTAGGCAACGTTGACTTGGTATGTTATTTGTGAGCACGTTTCTTATGCAATGTGAGAACAGATAAAAAAGAAACCTTTAAGATAAGCAGCTGCAACTAGAAAAGTTTTTCTAAGCTGGTTGTAAAGTTTCTTGCCAACTGTTGGTAGATTTACTTGTAGCTCAAAGCTAATAGCGCTTAAAATTTATTTATTTTTAACTTGTAGGAGTAAAAACAAGGATGATGGTGGATTATTTGGTGATGAGTTGCCAAGCCAGGTCATTGAAGGAGCATCTAGTGATTCTGATGATGAACTCCTATGCTCTATTCTCAAGTAACTCTCTCTCTCTTCCTGTGAACAGAAAAATGCAGGATGAGTTGTATCCTTGAACTTGACATATTACTTATGATTTAACTTTGTTATCCAGTGTTTTAACTTGCGATTTATGTACTCTTTAGTTTATTTGTTATTTTTGTCTGGCACTATCAATTGGTCCAGTTCTAATATGACTTTCCGTTTGCTGATGTATTTTCAGCTGCCTGATAAAAAATCCTTCTGCTAAACAGTTCTTTGCTTTTAGTAAGAGATGCTATTAGAGTACTCTTTAATTAATGTAATCTCTTCAGTGAAAGTCATTAGAAAAAAGGAACAATTTTATTAAAAAAACCATTTGAATTGAAATTTCAAAAAACACATGCAAGATTCTCTTCTGCAAAGCTCCTTAAAAAAAATTGAATTTGAACTTTCTTTCTAAGCATTGCTAAATTTTCTATTTACATGAAGTTCCATCAGAATTGATTTGTATTTATTCATAAACTGCTCACTCAGTTTACTCATAAACTACATATTCTTTCTTAGGCCTAAAAACAATGCTGGTGATAGAATGATTGCTGGGAAACAGAATAACGAAGGAGAGATTTCTGACAATTCTGATAAAGAAATCTTGAGCTCTAAAATCAAGTGAGTGTCTCTGTGTTTCTCCATGAAAGGACAATCAGGGTGCTGCTACTGAGTGTTTAGATGAAGTTCTTATTTAGTAATGTTGCCTATGTTTTTTTCTATAATGTTGCTGTCTAGCTCTGTTGATAAACACCTCAAGTGGCATGGTTTCGTCTCTTATTATGTGTTTTCTGGTTTTCTATATTACTAGCTTTATCTTTTTTGATTCAGTAAAACCAAGAAGCTCCTTTCGAAGGCAAAAGGTAAAGAGCTCAGAACTTCTTCCACTGAGAGTGAAATGCCTGATGAAGATGCCGGGAATGAAGCTCTTAACGATCTAGAACGAAGGTATATATTTACTTGAATTAGGTTTAAAACCTGTCTTTTCTAATGAGCAATGAACTGGTGAAATAACTGTGTGAGAATTGTATTGCTTGAACTAAGCGTCTGTTGCTGAGAAATGAGAGATCAACTGTTAGTGGTCAGTGGATTGTATATGAAGTATGAGTTGCCTGTTATTTTAATTCAGGGACAGAGGCAGCGAGTCCACTGGGCAGGATGTTGTAGGGATTGATAAGGATATTGTTCTTGACCATGTCAGCAAGGAAGGTGCTTCAGAAGCTGAAGCAACTAGCAGCAGAAGTGGAAAATCAACAGGGGTTTCACCTGTCAATTGTGTAGATGATATACCAGATCAACAAATGGATGATGCATTGGAAGATTTGGAGGATGCTGCAGCTTCTGATACAGTAGTGACAAGTGCCAGACTTAAAAGGAAGTTGAGGATGGTAGTTGATCTCGAGGATGATGATGATGATTAAGATGAAAGCATAGAGGTCTGTCTTCTATAACCTTGTGATTATATTGCATGCAAGATTGTTCATATCTGTGCTGGGAAAAGGTAAACTCTGAACGGGTAGCAGCAACCGTCTATTGTTGCCGCCCTCTTTTTTTGGCAATTTATAAGTCTTGTCATGCTTGTGTTTTGTATAGAAAGAGAGTACCCTGGTAGCAATACCGCCGGAATTTATTTTTTTTAATAAAAAACCATGTCAGGCAGTTAACATGTCAGCTCTGCAGTCTGCACTTTGTGAAGCTGCCGTTGCCCCAAGTAGATGGTCTCTCTCTAGATGCTGAGGCCACCAAGAAAGCCCCTGACATGGTCCAAGAACCCTCTATTCAGGTTCTCGAGTCATTAGATCCAGTTTGGATCTTCTACGATTTTGCTCATTATTGGATTGGGCCAATTGCCTCTCAATTTCTAATCATTATTAGCGTAGCATTCCCTGGCCCGTCATCACTCTTGATCGACGGTGGGGCTCATCGCGAAAAACTTGAAGATTTCGCGAAACTGAACTCATTGCCAATCAATCCAATGATATCGGAAAAAAAGTGTTCTGAATATTCAATGTATTTTAAAATATTTTAATATGGAAAGTAAATAAAAAAAAAAGTAAATACTCTGCTAGCCCTACTGCTGTCGATTAAATTGGAGCAAAAAAGGGGTACATAAACTGGAACAATAAATAAAGAATGCAATAATGCATGTAGAGTGGCTTTCAATACTCCTGGCAAGAGGAGATTGGCCTCTTTAAAGAAAAGCAATTTGACCATTTTCCTCAGCTCAAGAGAGTGAAAATATCTCGATCTAGAACAAGCTAGAAAGCAGAGCCCAAGCCCCATAACTTCAAGGCTATTTCCATTATCAGAAATATTTTCTTTTATAGAAAATGAAAACAAATGTAAAAATAAATAGCACCGTGAGATGCATTACAACTGATGATTTTTGGAAGATAGGTGCTGTATCATAGAAAAAAATTTCTTTCAAAATTCCTTTTCCATTAAAAATATAAATAATTGAATTTTTTTTTAATTCCAGCAAGTTCTCTAACCTATTTGTCAGCACCATTACATGGCACACACCTGCCCAAGAAATTAAAAGATATTTTTTAAAAATATTCCATACTCACTAAACATATAAATTATCTGATATTTGTGAAAAAATAAGCAAATATGTGCTAAATAAATAAATAAAAATAATCAATCCTCTCCTTTGGGCCAAAGGTCTAGGCTAGATTACAATTTATGGGCCTCCATTTGTATTATAGTTTGGGCTATCATTATCCAGGCTTATTTGGGTCTTTACTTTGCCTTTTGTTTATCCCTACCACAGCACCGCCTTCAGCCCTTGAACAAACATCATGTGTTTAAAAATAAATAAAAGAAAGAATCAAATTCTCATCAGATGACGAAAATTAAAAAATAAAAAAAAACCCCTAAAAAATCGAAAACCCTAAAATAAAAAAATTTCTCTCTACGAACACATTTCAACTCTTTCTAATGGCAACCGCAGCAGAAAACGACGCCGGATTGAAGAAGCTCGAGTACCTCTCCCTCGTCTCCAAGGTCTGCAGCGAACTCGAAACTCACTTGGGGTTTGGAGATAAGATCTTAGCTGAGTTCATCACCGAGTTAGGTCGGAGTTGCGAAACAGTAGATGAGTTCGATGCGAAGCTGAAGGAAAATGGAGCTGAAATGCCTGATTACTTTGTTCGGACATTGCTGACGATTATTCACGCGATTTTGCCGCCGAAAGCGGAGAAGGAGGGGAAGAAAGATAAGGAGAATGATGGGTCAGGTAAAGATTCTAAATTTAAAGCTCTCTCGATTAAAGATACTAGAGACAGAGTGAAAGAAATTGATAGGGAATTGGAAATTGAAGCTGAAGAGAAAAGTAGAAGAGAGAATGAAGACATGCATAGAGAAAGAGATAACGATGGTAGACATAGAGAGAGAGATAGGAGAGAGAGACATAGGGATAGAGAGAGGGATAGGGATAGAGATAGAGAGAGAGAAAGAGATATGTATGATAGAGATGATAGGAGGAGAGATAGAGGAAGAAGGAGAGATGGACATGATATAGAGGATGGTGAAGGTGAGAGGGAGAGAAGGAATGGGAGACATGGGTATGGTGGTGGTAATAGTAATGAGCCGGAATTGTATGGGGTTTATAAGGGGAGGGTGTCGAGGGTGATGGATACAGGTTGTTTTGTCCAGTTGAGTGATTTTAGGGGGAAGGAGGGTTTGGTTCATGTTTCGCAGATTGCAACTAGGAGAGTTGGGAATGCAAAGGACGTGGTTAAGAGGGACCAGGAAGTTTATGTTAAGGTGATTTCAGTCTCAGGGAACAAGCTGAGTCTTTCGATGAGGGATGTTGATCAGAATAGTGGGAAAGATTTGCTTCCATTGAAGAAGAGGGATGATGAGGAGGATGGTTTTAGGAGCAATGCTTTGGGTTTGTCTAAGGAGGTGCCGGTGACGAGGACAGGGTTGTCAGGGATTAGGATTGTGGAGGAGGATACTGGTCCGTCACGGAGACCTTTAAAGAGAATGAGCTCGCCAGAGAAGTGGGAAGCAAAACAGTTGATTGCTTCGGGGGTTTTGAGTGTGCAAGAGTACCCCATGTATGATGAGGAAATAGATGGGTTGATTTATCAAGAAGAGGGAGTTGAGGAAGAGCTTGAGATTGAGATGAATGAGGACGAGCCTGCATTTTTGCAAGGGCAGACTAGGTATTCTGTTGATATGTCACCAGTTAAGATTTTTAAGAATCCTGAAGGTTCATTGAGTCGTGCGGCTGCTCTTCAGTCTGCACTTATAAAGGAGAGAAGAGAAGTGAGGGAGCAGCAGCAGAGGACTATGCTTGATTCAATACCAAAGGATCTTAATCGTCCTTGGGAAGACCCAATGCCCGAGACTGGCGAGAGGCATCTTGCCCAGGAGCTGCGTGGTGTTGGCTTATCTGCTTATGACATGCCTGAATGGAAGAAGGATGCATTTGGGAAAGCACTGACATTTGGGCAGCGATCCAAGTTATCTATCCAGGAACAGAGGCAGAGCTTGCCAATTTACAAATTGAAAAAAGAGTTAATTCAGGCTGTCCATGACAATCAGGTTCTGGTGGTTATTGGTGAGACAGGTTCAGGTAAGACTACTCAGGTGACACAGTATCTTGCTGAGGCAGGTTATACCACTAGGGGTAAGATTGGATGTACTCAGCCTCGTAGGGTGGCTGCTATGTCTGTAGCCAAGAGGGTGGCTGAAGAGTTTGGCTGTCGTTTAGGTGAGGAAGTTGGCTATGCTATTCGTTTTGAGGATTGCACTGGACCAGATACTGTAATCAAGTATATGACAGATGGTATGCTGCTTAGGGAGATTCTGATTGATGAGAACCTTTCTCAGTACTCGGTGATAATGCTAGATGAAGCTCATGAGAGGACCATTCACACTGATGTCCTTTTCGGGTTGCTCAAGAAACTTGTGAAGAGAAGACCTGATCTTCGCTTGATTGTCACATCAGCCACACTGGACGCGGAGAAATTTTCAGGGTATTTCTTCAACTGTAACATATTCACGATTCCTGGGAGAACATTTCCCGTGGAGATATTGTACACCAAACAGCCAGAAAGTGACTACTTAGATGCATCTCTGATTACTGTCTTGCAAATCCACTTGACTGAACCTGAAGGTGACATACTTCTATTCTTGACAGGCCAGGAGGAGATTGATTTTGCATGTCAATCTCTTTATGAGAGGATGAAAGGATTAGGAAAAAATGTTCCTGAATTGATCATTCTGCCTGTTTATAGTGCTCTTCCTAGTGAAATGCAGTCAAGAATCTTTGATCCTGCCCCACCTGGAAAGAGGAAGGTGGTTGTGGCAACTAATATTGCTGAAGCCTCTTTGACGATTGATGGAATTTTTTATGTTATTGATCCTGGGTTTGCCAAGCAGAACGTGTATAATCCAAAGCAAGGGCTCGATTCTCTAGTTATAACACCAATTTCACAAGCATCTGCCAAGCAACGAGCTGGACGTGCTGGGCGTACTGGGCCTGGAAAATGTTATCGTCTCTACACAGAAAGTGCATACCGCAATGAGATGTCTCCCACCTCAATTCCAGAAATCCAAAGAATTAATCTTGGATTCACTACGCTTACAATGAAGGCTATGGGAATTAATGACCTATTGTCTTTTGATTTTATGGATCCACCTTCACCGCAGGCCCTGATTTCTGCCATGGAACAGCTATACAGCCTTGGAGCTCTGGATGAGGAAGGACTTCTGACCAAACTAGGGAGGAAAATGGCAGAATTTCCTCTGGATCCACCATTGTCTAAAATGTTGCTGGCTAGTGTAGACCTCGGGTGCAGTGATGAGATTTTGACTATGATTGCCATGATCCAAACTGGTAACATCTTTTACAGACCTAGAGAAAAACAAGCTCAGGCTGATCAGAAGAGGGCCAAGTTTTTCCAGCCTGAGGGAGACCATCTGACTTTGCTTGCTGTATACGAGGCTTGGAAAGCCAAGAACTTTTCAGGACCTTGGTGTTTTGAGAACTTTGTCCAATCTCGATCCTTGAGGAGAGCACAGGATGTCAGAAAACAGCTTCTAAGCATCATGGATAAGTAAGATCTGCAACTTCCTTTGTTTTAGCTAATGTCTTTTTCATGATATTTTATCATCCTTGCTCTATGTTTTCCTTATTGATGCTCATCATTAGTTTTCTGAGACTTGTGCATGATTAAGAACAATGATATTTGGCCTTGGCTAATATGCTTGTCGTTGAGCATTGTAGAGTGCTATTAATATCCTTATTATCGTGAATTATGAGATGCTACTAGTATGCATGTCACTGAGCATTTTAGCATGAAAAGCCTGTTCATTGCATATCTGCTGTTGTGTTTGTCCTGATATACATGACGTGTGCTGCCTCTTTTTTTTTTTAAAAAAAAATGGTCAGGCTAGGATTGTATGCTTTGTATTATTATTATTATTTTTTGTTATTGTCATCAATTCAATTAGTATGCCTACACTTGTTCATGGGGGTGGCAGGGGGAACACTATTAACTAACTGCCATTTGCTCAAGCCAAGTCAAGGCTCATTTAGTTGTAAACTTCTTGTGTTTTATACGCAATGCTTTTAATTACTCTCCTAACCTGTTGAGATATGGTGAATTTGTCATCCCTCTAACCTGTGCTGTCGGTTGTTTTTGGTAAATAACTTTGCACCCCAATGCTCTCTTTTAACCCCCGTCATTTTATTTGCTAACTTTTCACTCGATGGGTGTTCTTATGAAAATTGTTGTTTCTTGATCCTACCATGCATTTAACTGCAACAGTTGTTGGCTCTGGTTATTTTCCTACCTGACCCCCTTATGATACAATTATTCTTCCAGCAGTTTTATCTGATGGACATTTAAAATAAGGAAATGCTAATAGTAGATCTAGAAAACCCTCACTTACGTGTTTGTCTACATGATTCTAACTCAACACTGTTGCTGGATTTCAGGTACAAATTAGATGTTGTTAGTGCTGGGAAGAATTTTACCAAGATAAGGAAAGCGATTACAGCTGGATTCTTTTTCCATGCAGCTAGAAAGGACCCACAGGAGGGTTATCGGACTTTGGTTGAGAACCAGCCAGTTTATATCCACCCCAGCAGTGCTCTTTTCCAGAGACAACCAGACTGGGTCATCTACCATGAGCTGGTAATGACTACAAAAGAGTATATGCGCGAGGTCACGGTTATAGATCCCAAATGGCTTGTGGAGCTAGCTCCCAGGTTCTTTAAAGTATCAGATCCTACAAAAATGAGCAAGCGAAAGCGTCAAGAACGCATTGAACCTCTCTACGATAGATACCACGAACCTAATTCATGGCGTTTGAGTAAAAGGCGAGCTTAATGTGTTTTGAGTTATTTATATCAACTAGTTTTCAATCTTAATTCATTTTTTCTTGCTACAAACATGTAGTTGTACATACTCTTTGTCTTGAAACTTGATAATGTTTTGAAGAGATCCGGAAACGTTTATATCCCTGAAAATAACAAGGGAGGTCTTCTTGACATAGACATGGCCATCACTTGTGCAGCCATTAACAGTTATTTGGATCAATTTAAGATTGATTGTGGAAAGTAGCTAGTTTATTTGGTAAAATCACGTGGATTCTCTTTTTCTTATACCTTTTTGTCTCAAAGAAAGCTCCAGCCCGAGACGGTTTGAGGCTGAGGGAAAGGTACTGGTTGGTTGTCGGAGCCATCAACATATAATTTGTAATTATCACAAACAAAATAAATTTGTATTATGATTATGAAAATCAGGTTGAATTCAAGGAAAATTTTATTTAATTTTTTTACAGTATATTGAATGAGAAAAAATGGGGGATTTGGATGAAAAATTTAAGAAATAATAATTCTGAAAATAATAAATTGATGTTAAATTAGTTTAAGGGTTTACACATCCATTCTTATAAATATGATGATCATTGAAGTAAAATAAATATTTCGTAACATCAAGCAAATAAATTCAATATCTCTTAAAGTTGAGGGAAATCGATGAGATTACGAGTACATTAATTAGAAAAAGCTCTCTAATCAATTTATTACTATCAAGCGAATGTAATATTGAAAGCAATTTTTGTTCACTCGACAATAGTCTTAGAAATAAAATCTATGCATTTATTCTAAGCAAACATTTAAAAGCTTGACAATTTTAACTTAGTTTATTCTTTCTTAATAAATTAAGACGAGAGTTGCAACAATCAAATTCATTTTTTTGCTTCTTACTCTAGTCCTTAACAACAGTTACGGATTGAAAGAAACTAGAAAGCATACATGCTATTTCAAAACAATTCAATAAGCTTGAATAACAATCAATAATATAATTTTGAACAATGAAAAATAAATACTTGAATCTGAAAGAATTACAATAATAACGTTACTTCTCACAATGTGCTAATGGAGATGATGTGTCTCTCTCTTGAACCGAATTCAAGAGTTTAGTTCATAGTTGCTGGAAAATTGATAAAAGCAGAGAAGAAATGAATGTTTTTTGAACCCTGTTTCAGCCGTGTTCTGCTCTCTTCATCCTCCCTGTTTGCTGCCTAAATCTTTAGGATTCTTAGACTAATTAGGAATCTTCATGATGCTAAATTCGTTTCTTCTTTATCTGGTCTTTAATATTAGATAAATCTCTCATAATTTATGTTGAAAACTAATTTTGTTGTTATAACAATTCTGCTGTAATTCCAACTTTGTTGCAACTTATACTTTGTTTCTGACTTGGTTTCTTGCAATATCCAACTATCCTAGCTGTATTCATTCATTCATGGTGTGTTAGAGGCTTGATTTGCATCTTTCTTGGGTCCCGAGGCCCACCGTTTTTATGTCAGACTCTTAGCCGTAGTACGATGCTCGACACTGTTGGTTTCCTGATCAGAGTAGGAAACCCATCTCGTCCTTCGGATTGCATCCGGAGTTTGGCCTCGAAAGCGATTTTATTTGAATTGGAATCCTTCACCAAAGTTGTAGTATTTGATGTGTAGATGAATTAGGGCTTTTTACTTTTTTGATTTCGATAACTGAAGTTTAAGATATTCCCGATTGAATATCTAATGTGAAAGCAGAGAATCCTGTTGCGAATAGGATTTTGACCCGAGTTTGCAGGTTTGATTAGAGATCCAAATGAGATTGAGTTTTTGCCCATAATACCTTCCTAAAAAGCTTGACATGTATACTTCAACTTAGATTAAATCTATGTTTTCATTTGGAAACTCTAACTTGACCAAAAAAACTATCACAAGAAGCTACGTCCAAAACATAACAGTTATTTGGATCAATCTTAGTAATAGTTTATTTGGTAAAATCACTTGGATTCTATTGTTTTTTATATTTCTTTTCGTCTCAAAGAAAGCTCCAGTCCGAGACCGTTTGAGGCTGAGGGAAAGGTACACATCCAAGTGCTGAGTCAAGAATTTGGTGCCTGGAGGAGGCCATTATACCAATGGATAGCCAATGAAAATGAAACTGAGGCATCTTCTTTAACCCGCTGAAAACTTGAAAAGTCTTTGTCTAAAAGTGTGGGGCACGCATAATTTCAGGATATTTAATAATATAAAGAGATTATTTTTATTTTTTTTTAATTTAAAAATATATTAAAATAATATTTTTTAAATTTTTTAAAAATTATTTTTGATATTAATATATGATCTAAAATTATTATAAAAAGTTAATTTAAAGAAAAAAATTAATTTTTTTTAAATACTTTTAAAATAAAAAACAAATATATTCAAATAAAAAAATTAAAAAAACAGTAAATGGTTTTTGGTTTTTTCACGTTATATCTTTTTAAACACAATCAAGACTTGAAAAATCTATGCCCAAAAGTATGGAGCACATATAATTCTAGGATGTTTAACAGTGTAGTACAAATTATTATTATTTTTTTAAAAAATATATTAAAATAATATTATTTTATTTAAAAAAATTATTTTTGATATTAGTACATTAAAATGATCTAAAAATACAAAAAAAAAAATAATTTAAGGAAAAGAAAAAAAATTAATTTTTTTAAAATATTTTTAAAACACAAAAACAAATATATCCAAATAAAAAAAATTAAAAAAACATTAAATTGTTTTTGGTTTTTTCAACGTGCATGCCATCTTTTTAATCACAATGAAGACTTGAAAAGTTTTTGCCCAAAAGTATGGAGCACAAAGTTTGATGGTGTAGTTGAGTTTCTTTAAATGTGTTTTATTTAAAAATATATTAAAATAATATTATTTTTTAATTTTAAAAATTAATTTTAACATTAATATATTAAAATAATTTGAAAGAAGAAAAAAATTTATTTAAAATAAAAAAAATTATTATTATTTAAATACTTTTGAAAATAAAAAATAAATATATCCAAATAATTTTTTTTTATGGAAACAACATAATAAAATAAATAAGGCAACTGAACCATTTTTTTTTTTATTATTTCTCTTTCCTTTGTGTTTATGGAAGTATTATTAGTTACACTTTAAGTATTATAAAATAATAAAAAATAAAAGAAATTATATCCATCGACCTTGACTTATACAATATAATGACTTAATTTTAAATTTTCTTATAGTGTTTATCCAACTTCATCTACAAGGAAAATAAATGGAAGTTATGGTAAAACTAGAGAATTGCCGTTCTGAAAGTTTATGAGGCTCATTTTTTCCTCTGCCTCTGAACTCAAGCAGAACATCTAAGAAATCCTTCCTCGAATCACTTTGAAGCAAACTTTCTTATTCGCCACCCTCTCCTTGACAAACTTTGAAGCAATCTCCATGGCCTTCCCAAGATCTCTCTCCAAGTGCAGGCCTGCCCAGACAATAATTTCCATTCAGGAAGATATTTTTTTTAAGACATTGATGACTTGGAAGTCTTTTCCCAGAAGTAAAGGGCACGCACAAGTAACTGTCGGAAGAAATTTAGAGAAACAGTAAATGGTTTTTGCGTATACAATATTGTATCAGTAGATTTTCTATATATGAGGTTCAGGCTTCAGACCACACTAGCCAATAGAATTTCTCATCCAAAAATAATTTCCATTCAGGAAGACTTGGAAGTCTTTTCCCAGAAGTAAGGGGCACGCACAAGTAACTGTCGAAAGAAATTTAGAGAAACAGTGAATGGTTTTTGCGTATATATTGTATCAGTAGATTTTCTATGAGGTTCAGGCTGCAGACCACACTAGCCATTAGAATTTCTCATAATATATATATATATATATATATATATATATATATATATATATATATATATATATGCAGGCTTTTTAATTTATTTTTATATATAAAAAAGTTTTTAAATGTAAATCAAAAAACTCATATAAACATATAATCAAATAAGTCGAGATATATGTGGATTAATAAATGAGATAAAAATTATTAATAATATTTAAAAATAAAACTTGAAAAATTAAGAATCAGGTATAGATCAAGATATTTAATCTCGCAAGATAATATATTTACACGGCTATGTTTACTGAATTTTTTTATTAAAACTATTTTTTAATAAATCAAACAATATTCAAAATAAGCACACATATTAAATTGATTAAATAAAATAAAAGTAAAAAATATCATGTAAGGCTACACATATTAGAAATATTATCTGAAAATTAAAAATTTTAATTTTGAAAAATAAAGTTCTTCAATACAAATGATAAAAAAAAAAATTATAGATGAATAAGAATAATCTTTTCAATTAAATACGCACAATACCATTTAACAATAATCTCTATAAAAAATATTAAATAAAAAAAATTACATATGAGGGATATTAATTAAAAAATAAATTTAAAAATTATTTAAAAAAATATTAAAAGAAGATACAAGTAAAGAAAGAAGCAATATTAGAAAAAAAATAGCTCCAATGTTATGGTTTAATTCGTTAAATTCGTGAGCCGACCATGAACCCAACTAGATTCAACTAAATTTAATTTTTTTGAAATAAGTTTTTTTTAGAGAAACAATAAATGGTTTTTGCCTATAAATTAAGGTTATAGACCACATAATAAGATAAATAAGCATTGAACCATTAAAATTATTTTTTTCAGGTGTCATATCTTAACCCGTTGTCTTAAACAAATAACAATAATAATAATAATAATAATAATAAAGAATTTCGGTTTATCCCAAAAGCTCATCCCAAATTTGCATTATCCTTTAGCCTCTCTCATCTCATTCATGCAATTGTACCTTTCAATGTCCATCAAATCTCAATCCATTGATTTCCTTCACCAATCTCTTATGAAGCCGACATGCTGGATGAAGAACACCATCACTTTGTCCAGATGTATTTTTTTTCTTCTAAAATTACTAATATGCTAAAGGAGACTTGGAGAGCACGATAGCATCTTCTACTTTTCATCAACACTCGAATCAATATCCATGACCATTTTTTCAGTCTAGCTCCCTCAAGTTTTTAATCCTTTCTGCTTTGGTCAATAAATCTCTTTTTTTTTTTTTTTCCTGCTATGATGTTTTACTACAAGATTTCATAGATTTATCGACGAAAATATTCTGTCGGTGTGTGATTATGAGTTCATCGGTAAATTATTTACCGACGTCTTCACTGACGGAATACGTTCATCGGCTTTCCTTTCATCGGTAATTCCACATTTCATCGCTATATCGGTCGGAAACACAAAAAATCATTTGCTGATGGCTTTACAAATAGAATTTGCATGCAAAAAAAAAAGTTTTCCGCTTGAAATATATCGACGGATTTATTCCATCGGTGATAGCATGATTTTTTGACGGACATGTACCGTCGGTAAATTTATCGATGAGTGTTTGAAATACCGACCGAATATATCCGTCTATAAATTCATCGGTAATTGTGGCAGCTACTATCAAATGCCGACGGATTTAGTCCGTCGGTAAAGCTGTCGGTGAGTGTATGAATTACTGACCGAATGTATCCGTCTGGAAAGTCATCGGTGATTGTGGCAGCTACTGTCAAATGCCGACAGATTCATTCTGTTGGTAAAACCCTTTGTAATAGTTTTTTCTAAATTTGTTTTTTAAAAATTATTTAGAATATATAATATAAAATATAAAATTATATAAATTAATGGTAATAAAAACCAATTATGCAAATAAAATTTATATTAAACATAAAAAAAAAAATCAAAGTTAAATAATATTCATTACAAACTGAATGTGTTTCAAAAAAAAAATATTAAATGAAATTTTAAAGGTAAATAATGTTTATTACAAATTAATATAAAGGAGGAGGAGGAGGCTGGTGATTATACGGCCAAAAAAGATTAGGCGCACATGTTCCACTCTGTGATGCCATATTCATGACCATTTTGCGAAGCTGTTTATAAGCTGCTTTTTGTTGTTTAGACTCCGCTCTTTGTTGTGCTTGAGATGCTTTGCGTTGTGTGTATGCCTCTGATAGGTGGTCGTATTTTTTGGTAAGCTGAGTCGTGTGTTGCTGCAAGGCCACAAACTCCTTAGATTGGGAGCTCGATATTGATTGGGATCTCCCAACGATTGAAGCACTACGGGCCGACCGCAAGTTGTCAACAGTAGTGTTGGAGAGCCCGTAAACCTGATGTTTATCGGGTCCACCTAAAAATCCAACCTCCATCCACAAATCTGGATCGAATTCCGGATGAGTCAAAGTATCGTCCTCGTATCTCTCTCTTAACCGATTATTATAGGTATTCTGAAAAAAAAAAAGAAGGTAATCATCATATTCATTTCAATAAACATAATAACTTACAAAATAAAATGGTTGAACAAACATACCATGAAATGTTGAGCACAGTTGTCAACGAACTGTTGCACTCTCTTTTGGCGGTCTTGACTCCGCAAGTGCGTCTCCACAAACAACTTCATCGGGCTCGGCTCACGTCCAAGAGACGTGGCTTATAACAAAAAAAGATTTATTAACAACAAATTAATTTAATGATATATTTCATTTGAATTAATCTTACCATCCGTTTTGCATATGCAGCAAATGGAACGAAGCCGCCGGTGTGCATTGTCATCGAGCCATGAATTGGCCGATTATGGTTGCCAGCACCGGACTGTGAACATCGTGTGAACTGCTCAGACATCACGTGCTCAAGATAGTGCGATCATATATCTTCCAGGATGTATTTTGATTTGAAATCCCTCCAAACCGCAACATCGTTCCAGCCTTGGAACCCCTTATCTATCGCGGTTTTTTTTGTCCTTTTTATGCTCCATATCAAAAATCACGCAACCTACTTCATGCAACAAAAAATTACATTTCAAAACATAAATTTTTGTCTAAAAAAAATCTTTTATTGTTTCGATGTTACCTAGTTGCCGCGTGATTTTCCCACACCCTTCTTATAACAGTGTTATGTTCATTGTCCCAGTAGAATTTGTCATGTGTATAAATAATTAATTTTAAATAAAAATAATAATTTATTTACAATTATATTAATAATTTATTAGAAATAAGCTGAAAATTATAAATTAACACCAACCTCAAATCTATCAAACCATGCATTGATTTGAGGCATCCATTCAGGATGCTTGGATATCTGACTCCATTGAAACAATGAAATCTCCATCGATGATTTAAACGCCGATGATATTACTTAAGTGGCCTCAATGTTTGTGAACTTGAAAATAAATGAAATTAATGAAATAGTGATTACTTCATAAATTATGTTGTAATTTTTTTTAAAACTAAAACCTTAACAAACTTACATTGAAAGGTCGTCCTTCCACTGTGCCTCATACTTGCGGGTAAATTGATTCCGCTGTGAAGGCACGCCGTCTCTGAGCTGTGAACTAACGCTGGAAGAGGCATCATCGGTTGACGGCGTGGGTGGTTTAGGTGCCTCTCAACTGTAAACTAGCGCTGGAAAAGGCAGCATCGGTTGACAATGTAGGTGGTTTAGGTGCCTCTTCTTGAGAGGCACCTAAGAAAATATCATCCTCACTGCTAGACAAACTAGTTGCGACCATACGTGAGTGACCAACTTTGGTTTTCATTCTACGCATCTACACAATTCTATACAAATAATTATATAATTAAATTCAAATGTTAAAAAAAAAAATCGACAGCATCTCCCCTATATTGGATACTACTCAAATCCACAAAGTTGTACATATTAACAATAGCCACAACCAATTGATCCAATGTATACTAATTATTCCAACATATTCAATTACAAATCCTAAGGTAAATTCAACATTAAGAATTACAATTCAACAAATTATTCAATAATTATGCCAATACAACAATAAAATATATTCAATAAATTTTTTTAAAAAACTCTAGACTAATAATTAAAATAAATGGAAAAAATTAAACATAAATCATGCAATAATAGAGTAAAATTAATAATTATTCCAAATATTCAATTACTAATACTAAGGTAAATTCAACATTAACAATTACAATTCAACAAATTATTCAATAATTATGCCAATACAACAATAAAATATATTCAATAAATTTTTAAAAAATTCTAGACTAACAATTAAAATCAATGGAAATAATTAAACACAAATCATGCAATAATAGAGTAAAATTACTAATTATTCAAACATATTCAATTACTAATTCTAAGGTAAATTCAACATTAACAATAAATATTAAACAAATTAACTAATAATAATTATGCCAATACAACATTAAAAAATATTCAATAAATTAAAAAAAAACTATAGACTTTAGGATGAAATATGCGTACCTTAATAATGTGTTGAATTCAAAACTTTATCTACATTACAAAAAATACACCAAAACAAAAAACATAACGAAAATAAAAATAGCTAAAAAAAATAACCCTTAAAGTAAAATGAAATAGAAGAAACACATACCTTTTAATCTGATGAAGATTCACAAGAAATCTTGCTAGAGATTCTAGGTGAAAGCTTTGAATTGAGAGGAAAAAAAAATCAAAATTTAAGGTGATAAATGGAGGAGAAGAAAAAATAAACTGAAGGGGCGGTTGCTTGAACTTATAGGGTAGTTTTACCGACGGATTCACCGACGGAAATAAAAAATTATTATTATTTTAATTTATTCCGTCTGTGAAGTGTCAAAAATCCGTCGGTAATTTTTGAATTTCGCACCAAAATTTTTAATTACCCTCCATATTTTTCGTGGTTCATCGGTAATTCCGTCGACAAGCTGACGCGGTCAGAGATGCATTTAATGCACCACCTTTGGAATTCGCGCAGTCCATCGGTATTTTTATCGGTAACATTGACCCGCCGACAACTTACCAACGGACGATAATTTGTCGGTAATAAAGTCGGTGATTGTGGCATTTCAAGTAATTATTTTCGAACTCTATGTGAAATGCCGACGGACGTTAATCCGTCAGTATCGGTGTCGGTAATTGTGGCATTTCATGTAATCATTTTCGAACTCTCTGTGAAATGCTGACGGACTCAAATCCATCGGTATTAACATCGGTGATTGTGGCATTTCATGTAATTATTTTTGAACTCTCTGTGAAATGCTGACGGACGTTTATGCGTCAGTATGGATGTCGATAATTGTTGCATTGTACAAGAAAGGTTGTATTTGTATTGCCTATTTACCTTTCTGCAAAAACTTAAATGATAAATTGTCCATCACAAAAAAACAATAACAACAGTGCTTCAACAATAAATATTTCGTGTTACAAGATATATCATCCATAATCTAAATTACATGAAAAAAAAGGGTTTTACACAGGGCTTCATTTTGATAGTTAGTCAGAATTTTCTTCTTCTTCGTCATCAATTGAATAGTCATCACCTTCATCGCAATCTTCAATATGGATATCATCTTCGTCGACATTTGCTTGTCTGCTAGAGCTCAAAACAACATTCAACTCCTCTATGTCAACATCAACAAGACTACCATCGAAAACATGAAAATTTGAATTTTCTTCCAATTCAATCGAAGAAGCAACTCGATATGGTTCAACCAACTCACTAACTTGAAAGACTTCATCTCACACATTTGTGTCTTCGTTCTCATCCTGAACAACCTCATACGACCTCGGGGTTTTGTTTTTAAAATGGACAACCAATCCACTCTTGATCAATCCTTTCTAAATAAAGGGGTATATGTGTAATAAACTTGTTGACATTGTTTTGCGAAAACAAAGACATCGTTTATGTTACAGAGTCTAGCTTTTGAGTTGATTTCAACCAGACCATAGTGCGGATCAACTTTGATTCCTCAGTTAGTCGTGTCATACCAATAGCATTTGAATAAAAACACTCTATTCTGCTTACTATGATATTGCAATTCGACGACCTCTTCTAATATACCATAGTAGTCAACTTCTAACTCACTACTAGTGGATCCCTTAACACAAACACCGCTATTGTATGTCTTTCTTCCTTGCCTGTATTCTTCAGTACGAAAAACATATCCATTGACAAAATAGCCGTTGTAGCACTTAACTTTTCTTTCAGGTCCCAAGCTTAGTGAAGACAATGACTTAGGCGCACTCCTTCCTATTTGATCAACCTTGTATGTAATGTACATTAATAAAAAGTAAATGAACGAGAATATCATAATGACATGCATACATACAGTAATTTTGCAAGTTAGAATGAGTTTGTGATATTGCTTACATGTGTTTTGAACCACGTGGCAAATTCTTCATCTTGTAATTAAAAGATTTGGGATTCGGTGAACTGTGAGTTATTGGAGAGCAAATATTATCGATGTTGCCTGCAAGTGATAATGAGTGAATGATATTACAATATATAATTAACAATATATTACTAATAAATTTTAATTAATATTACACATATATAAACTTACTGAATAAAATGTCTTAGCTCATCACAGTTAAAAAGAACATAGTTGTGTGCTTGTTTGAACTCTATTTCCGACAAATATCTTCCTCTTACGGTATTTTTAGGTGTGGGTCATCCAATATTAGAGAATATTGACAAGTCCCTACTAGAAGGCACTTCACCGCCATCATCATGCCATGGAACGCGATTGATTCTCGTTCTCAGATGGGGTTCGAAATAGTATGAGATAAATGTTGAGATCTCCTCAACAATATAGGCCTCACATATCGAAGCCTCAACATGCACCTTGTTCTTAACCTTTTTCTTGAGATTAAACAAGTACCTGCATTGAATTAATCAAGTATTTTCAATTAAGAAAAATATAGAAAATATTTTTATATATGAATTACATTGTAATTGTAATATCTAACCATTTGAATGGGTACATCTATTTATACTGGACTGGTCCTCCAGCTTTTGCCTTGAATGGTAGACGTATAGGGAGATGCTCCATTGAGTCAAAAAATGATGGAGGGAATATCATCTCAAGTTTGCATAATGTATCGACGATATTCGTTTGAAGCCTCTCAATGTGCTCAACATTCAACTTGCTGGAGCATATATCTCTGAAGAAATGACTAATTTTCGTCAGTGCATCCTATATTCCCTTTGGCAACAAATGACGAAAAGCTAATGGGATGAGTGTTTGTATAAACACGTGGCAGTCATGACTCTTGATTCCATACAATCTGTAGTCCTCTATATTAACCAGCCTTGATATGTTCGATGCATGTCCATTCGGAAAACACAGACTCTTAAGCCATTTGTAGACTAGCAGTTGTGCATTTTTCTCTAACATGAAGCTTGCTCTTGGTTTTACAACCTGTGACTCATCATAAACCAACTTCATATTTTTATGGTTACAGTATAAAGCTATATCCAATCTAGCCTTGATGTTGTCCTTTGTCTTCCCCTTCACATCCATGACGATGTTAAAAATGTTCTCAAACATGTTTTTTTTTATGTGCATGACATCAAGGTTATGGTGGAGCAGATTGGTCTTTCAATAAAGAAGCTCCTAAAAGATACTTCGCTTTATCCAATTATAGGTCAAACCAAAACCAGAAAACTTTTGCTTACCTGATTGAAGGCCAAACACAATGTCACCGTACTCTGATATAACATCATGCAATTCTTTACCAGAAAGATGCGGGGATACAACATCTTTTTCAACTCTATCAACAAAGAAATCTTTTTTGTTCTTTCTGTATCTGAGATTAAGTGGCAAGAAGCGACGATGATAGTAAAAAAAAGAAGCTTTACCTCTGTTTGCTAGAGTGAATGCCTTGTTGTTTTCCATGCAGTATGGACATGCGAGTTTTCCATGCGTGCTCTAACCAGAAAGCATTCCATAAGCTGGAAAATCATTGATAGTCCATATCAAAGCCGGCTTCATAAGGAAATTGTGTTTCCTTGATATATCATAAGTCAGAGCTCTGGAGGACCACAACTGTGCCACCTCATCAATTAACGGTCGAAGACAAACATCTATATTCTGCCCCGGGCTGCTTGGACCGGGTATGACAGTAGATAAAAACATGAACTCCGGCCTCATATACATTCCAGTGGCAAGTTATAAACTGTGAGTATGACCGACCAACAAGAATAAGGAGCAACAAATAACCCAATGGGTTGAATCCGTCTGTACACAACCCAAGACACACATTCCTTGATTAAGCTGAAAAGTGAGGATGCACACTGTTAAAGCGTTTCCACGCTTCGCCGTCAGAAGGATGCATCATCACACCATCAATCACATCATGTGTTTGGTGCCATGTCATGTGCTCATCAGTCTTTGATGACATGAATAACCTCTGCAGTCTAGGTGTGATCGGGAAGTATCTAAGTTTTTTATATGCCACTAAAGTCTTTTCCCTGCCAGTTCTGGGTTTGTAACGGGAATGCCCGCATGTCATACACTTAGTCATCTCAGCATTTTCAAGATAGTATAACATGCAGAAGTTAGGGCACATGTCAATTTTCTGGTATCCTAAACTAAGGGTTTTTATCATGGACTTCACAGAATAGAAGTTCTCTTTCAGCCTGTTCCCTTCAGGTAAAATACTTCTCGCCCATTCAATAATTTTGTCATACCCGACCTCACTCAACCCGTGATATGACTTGATGTTGAACACCTGTGCTACAGCCGATAATTTACTATGGTTTGTGCAGCCATCCCATAATGGTTCGTCAGAATCTTTCAACAAATCAAAAAACCTAGATGCATCTGCATTAGGTTCTTCTTCTACGATTGGACATTGACTGACATTATCTTGATTCATTCTCATTGCATCCATAACCATATTTCTGTAAGGATTAGTGTTGTTATTTGTTGCTTCATGCACGTTGCTAGCACTAGAAGTTGACCCAAACACCGTTTCTCTCATTCTCCTCTTACTAACAAATACTTCTCCATGTGCATACCAACACTGGTAATTCTCCATAAACCCTTTGTGTAGAAGATGCATCATTATAACATCTGGATGCAGATACTTTTTTATTTTGACACTTCCTGTATGGATATCTAATACCGCCTCTAGTAAAATTTATGGGAATAGATGTTGCGAAATTAATAAAACCCTGAACCCCATTACAATAATTCATCCTTCGCAATCCTTGGAGTAACTCTCGATACATCCATGAACGATCATCCATGACTTATATCAAATCTCTATAAAATTATGATGACATCATATATTAATGAACTAAGTTAGGTAAATAAACTTGTAAAAATATTACCTTACCTCGACATTATCCAACAAACCAATCACAACTTCTCATAAATATTAAATATTCATTATAATTTATCAACGTCCATACAAATTAATATATAAAAATTTACAAAAATTACCACTCCGTAATACCATTGATAAAACTTAAAACGAACCCATTAAGCAAACTATTAATTATTTCAAAACATCATATGTAATTTGGTAATTCCATAAAGTTTTAACAATTTATAAACAAATACAATCTTATAAAATCTAAAACAAACCATAACAGGTATAAAATTATACATTCATATACTACAAGTTTGTTTGAGAAATAACAAGAAAACATATACATCTACTAACAAAATACATATACTTAAAAACAATAAAATTGACATTTAAATGTTTAAATTTAAAAAGATAGAATTACTTACAAAAATTGATAAAATCCGTCGGTAAATCAGAATGCGGATGTTGTGACCACAAAACTTCAAGAAATATAACTTGTTGTGTTGAGATGAGGGAGATTTTTGTTTGGGGGGGGAGGGGGGGCTGGTTGTTTGCAGATGGGGAGAGTTGGGATTAGAAAGAAGGAGAAATTAGGGACGAGAGGGTCGGCAGAGAGGGCATATATTAACTTTTTCCGACGGACTCACCGACGGATTATTCCGTTAGCTATTCTGACAGAAAAATCGACATGTCACCGTACAGATCTGCCATTTCAAATCCCTCGGTGATTCTATCGGCATTTTTAACGGTGAACCGGTCACGTCACTATATGGGGCTACCGTTTTGAATCCTTCAGTAAAAATCACCCCGCCAAAACCTCTACGTCAGCGACCCGTCTTTTTTTTTTTATTATTTTTATTTTAAACTTTCCATCCGTAATTCAATCGGCAACTACCGATGGAAACTTTCTTACGGACGGAAAAAGTTCCATCAGTAATTTCAACCTCAAATTACCGACATAAATATTTCATTGATAAATCCGTTGCTATTAAGCGAATTTCTAGTAGTGTTTAAGTTATACCGCTACTTGTAATATATGAGAGATATACACAAATAATAAAGACAGAAGAGTGAGAATTAAAAAGAATTTAAGTGAAAACTTTCGAACTGATTCTCTCTCTTTTCTTTGTGTTCATTAAGTATTATTAATTATAAAATTATAAAATATATATATCCAGCTAATCTTATACATCAACCTTGACTTAATTTTATGAACATTTCCCGTGGAGATATTGTATACCAAGCTGTTGATGGGAAAGATCACTAGTAGTGGCTTTGAAATATTCAGATAAAATAAAACACATTATTTTATTTTAACAACAAAAAACTTACAAATAACTAACCTCTTAAACAAATCCTCTTTTTCTCTTTAGTGTTTCTTTTTTATATTTCTCATACATAATAGCATAAATTTAAGTATCTATTTATACACAAATTGAAAATAAGAAAAATCAAACTTAACTATCTAATGGTTGGTGATGGTGTATTGACGACTGCAGTTAGTAGTTGGTAGTTGCAATCGGTGGTTGTCATCCTTACTCTTTTGGATTTAGTTTAATACAACACAAACAACCAAAAAGTGACTACGTAGATGCATCTCTGATTACTGTCTTGCAAATCCACTTGACAGAACTTGAAGGTGACATACTTCTATTCTTGACAGGGCAGGAGGAGATTGATTTTGCATGTCAGTCTCTTTATGAGAGGATGAAAGGATTACGAAAAAATGTTCCTGAATTGATCATATTGCCTGTTTATGGTTCTCTTCCTAGTGAAATGTAGTAAAAAATGTTCCTGAATTGTCTTTGTTTCTTGCTACAAACATGTAGTTGTGCATACTCTGTCTCGAAACTTGATAGTGTTTTGAAGAGATCCGGAAACATTTATATCCCTGAAAATAACAAGGGAGGTCTTCTTAACATAGATATGGCTGTCACTTGTGCTGCCATTAACAGTTATTTGGATCAATCTAAGATTGATTGTGGAAAGTAACTTGGTTTTTTTTTTAAAAAAAAAAATATTTTTAATATTAATATATTAAAATGATTTAAAAGCACAAAGAAAAAAATTAATTTAAAACAAAGAAAAAAAAATAATTTTTTAAAAATATTTTTAAAACACAAAAATAAATATATTCAAATAAAAAAATTAGAAAAACAATAAATAGGTTTTGGTTTTTTCCATGTGGCATCTTCTTAAACACACTGAAGACTTGAAAAGTCTTTATCCAAAAATATGGACTATGGAGCACGAAGTTTAACAATGTAGTAGAGATTTTGTAAAAAATATTTTGTATTTAAAAATATATTAAAATAATATTTTTTATATTTTAAAAATTAATTTTGACATTAACATATTAAAATAATTAAAACAATATATTTTTTTAAAAAAAATATTTTAATTTTTTAAAAATATTTTTGAAACTCAAATAAATATATGGAAATAAAGTTTTTTTATGGAAACAGCATAATGTGATATATAAGGTATCTGAATCATTGAATTAAATTTTTCCACGCGGTATCTTCTTAGACATATTAATAACCTGAAAAGTCTTTACTCAAAAGTAATGGACACCCACTATAGTAAATGTCCAAAGAAATTTAGAGAAATAATGAATGGTTTTTGCCTACAAGGTTAGTAGACGTGCATATTTTCCCGTGCTCTATCACATGTTGGACCAAATTATTTATAATTTATAAACTAATTAAATAGAAAAAAATTAAAATGTTATAAATTAAAATATACTTTTAAATTAAAAAAAATAAAATTGAACTTGCTACTCTCCCTAGACCATAAGTTGATGCGGGAAGGAATGGCTATCAAATAAAGGAATGGGAAAACGTGTGAGGTATTGATGACTTTGACGAAGACTTGAAGCTCTTAATAATTTCCTTTCAGAAGACCTTTTTTTTAAAGCATACTGATGACTTGGAAGTATTTTCCCATAAGCAAGGGGCGCGCAAAAATAAATATATCAAAATAATTTTTTTTATAAAAAAAACAGTAAATAGTTTTTGCATATGAAATTAAGGCTATAAATCACATAATTAAATAAATAAGGCATTTAAACCATTGAAATTATTTATTCCACATGGCATCTTTTTAAACACATAAAAAACTTGAAAAGTCTTTGCCTAAAAATATGGGTCACGCACAATTAGAAGAGGTTTAACAATATAATAAAAATTATTTTTTTAAATATATTTTTGTATAAAAAGTATTAAAATAATATTTTTTTTATTTTTTAAAAATTATTTTTAATATTCATACATTAAAATAATATAAAAATACAAAGAAAAAAAAATTAATTTAAAGGAATTTTTTTTTAATTTTTTTAAAATACTTTTAAAACATAAAAATAAATATATCTAAATAAAAAAATTAAAAAAATAGTAAATGGTTTTTTCCACATGACATTTTCTTAAACACATTGAAGACTTTGAAAAGTCTTTTCTTAAAAGTATGGGGCACGCACAATTCCAGGATGTTTAATAATGTGGTATAGATTATTTGTTAAAATATTTTTTTTATTTTAGAAATGGATTAAAATAATAGTTTTTAATTTTTTAAAAAATTATTTTTGATATTGATACATTAAAATAATCTAAAAGCACAAAGAACAAAATTATTTTAAAGTAAAGAAAAAAATTTAAAATATTTTTAAAATATTTTTAAAACATAAAAATAAATATATTAAAATAAAAAACATTAGGGAAACAATTTATGTTTTTTGATTTTTTCCACATGACATCTCTTTAAACAAACTAAAAACTTGAAAAGTCTATGCCCAAAAGTATGGGTCATATATAATTTCAGGATGTTTAATAGAAATTATATTTTAAAATATTTTTTATTTAGAAATGTATTGAAATAATATTTTTTTTATGTTTTAAAAATTATTTTTAATATTAGTATATTAAAATGATCTAAAAGTATAAAGAAAGAAAAATAAATTTAAAGCAAAGAAAAAAAAATTTAATTTATTTAAAAATACTTTTAAAACATAAAAATAAATATATCCAAATAAAAAAATTTAGGAAACATTAAATTGTTTTTGGTTTTTTTTATTGCCATGTTTTTAAATACATGAAAAGTCTTTGTCCAAAATACTGAGCACGAAGTTTGACAGTGTAGTTGAGGAATGAGCAAACATGAGGGTTATTGATGACTTTTAGCAAGACTGAAGCCCTAAATAATTTCCATTGATGAAAGCAAGCACTTCACATGGAAGTGCTGATTTCTTAGATGTCAACGGAAATGACTAGGAAGATGAGGTATGTTCTTAAACACATGATGACTTGAAAAGTCTTTGTTTAAAAGTTTGGGCATGCACAATTAGAGAATGTTTTGCGTTTTTTTTAGAAATTTATTAAAATAATAATTTTTTATTTTAAAAAAATTATTTTAATATTAACATATTAAAATAATTTGAAAACATCAAGAAAAAAATTAATTTAAAGCAAAGAAAAATATAAATTTTTAAAAAAATAATTTTAAAATATAAAAACAAATATATCCAAATAAATGTTTTTTAAGAAAATAATAAATGGTTTTGGCGTGTATAAGGTTAAGGCTATAAACCACATAATAAAATAAATAAGGAATTTGAATCATTAAAATTATTTTTTTTCATGTGACATCTTTTTAAACACATTAATGACTTAAAAAGTCTTTGCCCAAAGTATAGGGCACGCATAATTAGAGGATCTTTAATAGTGTAGTAGAGATTGATTTTTAAATTTTTTTTAGTTTAAAAATGTATTAAAATATTATTTTTTATTTTTAAAAATTATTTTTTATATTAGTACATCAAAATAATTTAAAAAAATAAAAAGAAATTCATTTAAAGTAAATAAAATAATTTTTTTTTAAAAAAAATACATTTGAAACACAAAAATAAATATTTTTAAATAAAAGCTTTTTAGGGAAACAATAAATGATTTTTGCCTGTGAGGTTAAGGCTATAAATCACATAATAAGATAAATAGGGCATGTGAACCATTGAAATTATTTTTTCCACGTGGCATCTTTTTAAACATATTGATGACTTGAAAAGTCTTTACCCCAAAGCATGGGGTATGGATTAAAGGATGTTTAATAGTATAGTAAAAATTGCTTTTTAAATTGCTTTTTGTTTAGAAATATATTAAAATAATAATTTTTATTTTTAAAAAAATTATTTGTGACATCAACACATTAAAATAATCTAAAAGCACTAAAAAAAATCATTTAAAGCAAAGAAAAAATATTTAAATTATTTTAAAAATATTTTTAAAACAAAAAAACAAATATATCCTAATAAAATTTTTTAGGGAAACAATAAATGGTTTTTACCTACGAGGTTAAGGCTAAGACCATATAATAAGATAAATAAGGCATCTAAACTATTTAAACCATTTTTTTCAAGTGGCATCTTCTTAAACATATTAATGATTTTAAAATTCTTTGCCTAAAAGCATGGAGCATGCATGATTAGAAGATCTTAAACAATGTAGTAGAGATTGTTTTTTTAAAAATATTTTTTTATTATTTTTTAAAAAATTATTTTTGATATTAGCATTTTAAAATGATGTGAAAGTACTAAAGAAAAATTAATTTAAAACAAATAATGTTTTAAAAAATATTTTTTAATTTTTTTTGAAAAACAAAAACAATATATCCAAATAAATTTTTTTTAGGAAAACATTAAATGGTTTTTGCCTATGAAATTAAGGCTATAGACAACATAATAAGATGAATAAAACATTGAAACATTGAAATTATTTTTTTCACGCGGCATCTTCTTAAACACAAGGATGATTTGAAAATCTTTGTCCAAAAGTAAGGGGCACATATTATTAATAAATGTCCAAAGAAATTTAGAGAAGCAGTGTTTTGGCCACGTGGAGATTTGTAGAACACGGTAGCATCTTCTACTTTTCATCAACGCTCAAATCAATATCCACGACTTTCTTTTCATCCTATGAACAGATAAATTTAAAAATCACATGAGTAAAAATTATTTTTTAAAAAATTATTAAAAAAGATAAAAAAAAACAAAGTGGACAAGAAAAACATGAGTAATAGATTTAAGTTCGTAATTATAAAAAAGAACAAGTTGACTATAATGTTTCCCTCTAGAATATAAGTTGATGCAAAAAAGAATATTTATCATAAAAATAACTAGGTAGTATTTTTGTTTAAAAATATATTAAAATAATTTTTTTATAAATATATTTTTGATATTAATATATCAAAATAATTTTAAAACATATAATTATTTTTTAAAAAAATATTTTTAAACCACAACGGTGCAAAGAAAGGAAAGAGAGAATGTGTGGGCTATTGATGACCTTGACCAAGACTTGATGCTCTTAATAATTTCCACTGAGGCATCTTTCATTTTAAACACCCTATCAGTAAGCGTCCAAAGAGATTTAATATTATATATAGAGCAGTTGTGAAGTGAATGGATATTCAAAGTTAAATTACCCGCCAAATTCTCATTGCTCTCAATTATTACTTCCATACCCACTTCGATATTATCTTTTTTTGTGATCATGCTGCTGATAAATCACGACAAGTCGTTTCATCTTCTTTATGTGCTTATTGTGCTTCTGTTGCTCATGAAACTTGCTCCTGGGTTCATTTCTGGAGTGTAAGGGGCAACTTTCGGGTGCATAGAGAGGGAGAGACAAGCCCTTCTCAAGTTTAAAGAAGACCTTATTGATGACTTTGGTCTTCTTTCAACTTGGGGAAGTGAAGAAGAGAAGAGGGATTGCTGCAAATGGAGAGGAGTTGGATGCAACAATCGAACTGGTCATGTTACTCATCTTGATCTTCCCTGGGAGAACGAAGACCAATATTTAAGTGGTAAGATCAGCAATTCACTACTTGAGTTGCAGCATTTGAGTTACCTGAATCTAAGTGGAAGTTATTTTGGAGGGAGTCATTTTCCATATTTCATTGGTTCTCTAAAAAAACTAAGATACCTGGATCTCTCTTCCATTGGTGTTGATGGAACTCTTTCAAATCAGCTTTGGAACCTTTCAAGATTACAATATCTAGATCTCAGTGATAATAATGATGTTAATTTTACAAGTCTTGACTTCCTCTCCAACCTTTTTTCTCTTGAGTATCTTGATTTGAGTGGAAACAATCTCAGCCAAGCCATTGACTGGATACAAACCGTTAACAAGTTTCCTTTCTTAAAAATCTTGCTGTTTAGTAATTGTGATCTTTCAAATAACAGTCCTCCCTCTCTTTCTTCTACAAATTCTTCTAAATCCCTAGCTATCATTGATCTCTCTAAAAACTCTCTTGCTTCTTCAACATTCAATTGGTTATCCAACTTTAGTAACAGCCTTGTTGATCTTAATCTTATGTCTAACTGGGATATCACTAGTTCTGAAAACCTTGATTGGCTTTCCTATCTTTCTTCTTTAGAGCATCTTGACCTGAGTCACAATAACCTTAGTCAGACGATTGACTGGCTGCAAGTGCTTAACAGGCTCCCTCGCTTACATGAATTATTGTTAAGTTCTTGTAGCCTTTCAATTATCGGTTCTCCATCTCTTTCTCTTGTAAACTCCTCTAAGTCTCTTGCTATCGTTGATTTCTCTGTCAACGATCTTTCCTCTTCAATATTCTATTGGCTGGCCACCTTCGGTAACAGCCTTGTTGATCTTGACCTCTCAAATAACCAATTACAAGGCTCAATTCCAGATGCTTTCACGAACATGACTTCTCTTAGGACTCTTCATCTATCCTCTAACCAATTACAAGGTTCAATTCGAGATGCTTTCACAAACATGACTTCTCTTAGGGCTCTTGATCTATCCAATAACCAATTACAAGGCGATTTGAGTACATTTGGGTGGATGTGCAGTTTAAAAGAACTGTATATGACAGGAAACAATCTTACTGGAGAGTTGTCTCAGTTGTTTGGATGCGTGGAGAACTCACTAGAGATTCTACAACTACACGGAAATCAGCTTCATGGTTCATTGCCTGATATTACAAGATTCACTTCCATGACACAACTGGATCTCTCTTGGAATCAACTGAATGGATCTTTGCCAGAACGATTTAGTCAACGTTCTGAACTTGTTTTCTTGTACTTGAATGACAACCAATTCACTGGATCACTTACGGATGTTGCGATGCTTTCATCATTGAGAGAGTTGGGCATCAGTAACAATCGATTAGATGGGAATGTTTCTGAAAGTATTGGAAGCCTATTTCAGCTCGAGAAATTACTTGTTGGAGGGAATTCTCTACAAGGTGTGATGTCTGAAGCTCACTTTTCAAATCTCTCCGAATTAACGGTATTGAATTTAACTGGTAACTCCCTAGCTTTGAAATTTGAGTCTAATTGGGCTCCCACTTTTCAATTACATGACATATTTCTTTCGTCTTGTAATTTGGGTCCTCTTTTCCCTCAATGGCTTCGAAATCAAAATAATTTCGTGAATCTAGATATCTCGAACACTACAATATCAGATACAATCCCTAATTGGTTTTGGAACTTGTCCAATTCCAACTTGGAATCCTTAGACCTTTCTCGCAACAAGATGAGTGGAATTTTGCCGGATTTCTCATCAAAATATTCCAAACTCGGAGACATAGATTTGAGTTTCAACCAGTTTGAGGGTCCATTACCATTTTTTTCATCAGATACCTTATCAGCCTTGTATCTCTCTAACAATAAGTTTTCAGGTCCAGCTACTTTTCCATGTAATATTGGAAGTCGTACCTTGGTTGTCCTTGACCTCTCAAATAACATGTTGACGGGATGGATTCCTGATTGTTTAATGAATTTCATAAATCTAGGTGTTCTGAATTTGGCCAGCAACAACTTTTCAGGTAAAATTCCCAGCTCCATTGGATCACTGCTCAGTCTTCAAACATTGAGTTTGTATAATAATAGCTTTGTTGGAGAATTACCTTTGTCTTTGAGGAGTTGTAGTTCTCTAGTATTTTTAGACCTGAGCTCAAATAAGTTGCGAGGAGAAATACCAGGTTGGATAGGAGAAAGCATGCCATCTCTGAAAATCTTTTCCCTACAATCTAATGGATTCAGTGGAAGCATACCGCCAAATCTTTGTCACCTATCAAATATTCTGATCTTGGACCTATCTCTAAACAATCTCTCAGGAATCATTCCAAAGTGCCTTAATAACCTCACTTCCATGGTTCAAAAAACAGAGTCAGGATATTCCCCTGCAAATAAAGCTGTTCTTAGTTCATCTTACTGGGACCCTTACACTAGAACTCCCAGGATCCCTTACAGGATTAACATATACGAGACGCTTAACAGGTCTAAGAGTTTCGGAAGACCTAACTGGGATTCAGGTATCTATTTTGAATATCAGAATGAGAAAAGGGTTGGATGGAAAGGAAGAGTGGATGATTATCGAAGCACACTAGGACTTTTGAGGATCATTGATTTTGCAAGAAATAAATTAGTAGGTGAAATTCCAGAAGAAATAACAGGACTCTTACAGTTGGTTGCACTGAATTTATCCGGAAATAATTTGACTGGAGAAATCCCTCAAAAGATTGGGCAGTTGAAACAATTGCAATCACTTGATTTGTCAGGAAACCAATTATCAGGATTGATTCCTATCACAATAGCTGATCTAAGTTTTCTGGCTTTCTTGGACCTCTCCAACAATCACTTGTCGGGGAGGATTCCGTCAAGCACTCAGCTGCAAAGCTTTAATGCTTCAGCATTTACTGGTAACCTTGCATTGTGCGGGCAGCCACTCTTACAAAAATGCCCTGGAGATGAGACGAATCAGAGTCCACCTGCTAATGATGACAACCGAGGCAAAGAAGTCGTCGCTGATGAATTCATGAAATGGTTTTGTACTGCTATGGGAATTGGTTTTAGTGTATTCTTTTGGGGAGTTTCAGGTGCTTTACTGCTAAAACGTTCCTGGAGACATGCCTATTTCCGGTTCTTGGATGAATCATGGAACTTGCTCTATGTGAAGGTAGCACTGCGCAAGGCACGACTTCAACGAGAATTTCAGAGGCTGCGAGAGCACGTTCTTGCATAGAAGGATTGCAAGGTAATATGGTTATTCACATATCTTTTCCTTTCTTTTTATATTGAAGACTAATGGTTCATTTTATTCCAGGAGCTGCAGCTGGGTGCATAACAGACTAATGTGTTTGCTGGAGCTACATCGTCCTTTACCTTGGCAACTTCATCATCGTCTACTACTACTAGTTTGAAATTGTTGAAGTTGTTGAAGTGGTGGCACCAAAGCTGGAGTTTATTCTTAATCTTGTTTGAATCTGTAGAATTTAAACTTTTCTTGGATAAGTCTAGTTAGTTATATATATATATATATATATATATATATATATATATATATATATAAAGGAGATGATGGTTGTTATTTGATTCTTGTCTTCTGTAGTGTTTGATTTCTTCTATAAATAAAACTAGAGGGATGGCAGTAACCTCACCCCCGTGTGTTTCTGCTCTTTGTTCTTTATTTTTTTCCACCTCTGTTCTTTTGTTCCCTGTTCTCTATTCTTTGTTCTCTAATTAAAAGCTCTACAGAAAATTCATTAACTAACAGAAATAAGGTTCCAAACTCTTTGTACAGCTGCTGGTTTTATGCCAGTACTTGCTTATTTTGCTGCAGAATTTAATTAAAAACACATGTAATTTACATTTTCATTTATCTGCTTTTGTTGAATTATTGGCATTAAATCAAGCAATTAGCAGGTATTGAAATTGATGTTAATTCAAGCCTATACATACAATTACCGGAGGAAATAAAATTTCAGAGAAATTTCTTCGAAGATTAGTTCAAAAGGTACACTGCAAGAAGAACAATGGTGCGTTCACATATTGCTTTCTTCTTTGTTTTAGTCAGTCACTTAATTTGTTTTTCATTTTGATCTTTTCATATCGAGTTTTTTTGGGATTTGATTTAATAATTTATTTTGCTTAACTTAATTTGTATGAGTTTATGATAATGTAAAAAAAAATATATATTCTAAAATTAAGTTGATGGATACAAAAATTGACTCTGAAACAAAAATCCAGTCTCCGTTTTTTTTTTCCCCCCCATTGTAGTAAGGTGTGTTTTGAAGTATTTTGGCCCTCAAGTTCTAATTTTTGAAACTTTTATCCATTTTTTCACCAGGCTTTTACATTTTACTTCAAAAAATTAATTTTTTATTCACATTTCAGTTTTCAGAGAAAGTTGTTGAAAAATAAAACAAAAATATTTGTTAGCTGGCCACTTTGGATGATCAAAAACATTGTTTTTGGTGTGAAATGTTATGGTTTTGTTTCGTGAAAAAAGTTCAATTGAAATGTTTTTTACTCATCTTGCAGTAAAGAATAGATAGGGCCTCAGGATTGTTTTTTAAACATTAAAATTTATATTAATAACAAATCTATTGATACAATTCATAAATTTATTTCTCCTAAGAATAAATTAAAAACTTATATATATGGATTATAAGAATTGTGCTTTGGACTCCAGGAGATTTCATTTTTTCCTGCTACAAGCATGTAGTTGTACATTTTCTCTGTCCTGAAACTTGATCGTGTTTTGAAGAGATCCAGAAACATTTATATCCCTGAAAATAACAAGGGAGGTCTTCTTGACATCGATATGGCTATCACTTGTGCAGCCAGATCACCTGGATTCTTTACAATTATTTGGATCAATTTGAGATTGATTGGTAAAATCACTTGGATTCTTTTCTTCCTTTTGTCTCAATGACAATTATTCTCATTTAACTTTTTAATTTGTAAGATTTGTTCTTCATAATTTTAATAAACTTGAAAAAAAATAAAACATTAATAAGTTATTTTTCAACTCATTTTTCATTACATAACTAAACACTGGAAAATGTCTTCCAACTTATTTTCTATTACACTACCAAACATCGAAAAATAATTCACTTTCCAAAAACAAACTACTTTCCAGCAAACAAATGAGACGTTAGACATTTAATTGGTTATGTGGATAAAGAAAATTTATTAATGAAAGTTAGTTTTGATTAACGATGAGATTGTTATATGGATAAAGAAAATTTAAATATAAAAAAAATGCTTAGATCTCAATAAGTTTTTTTTCCCAATTATTAAATTTGACCTATTAGATTAAAATATTATAATTTGACATCTTGTTTATCTTGAATTTTAAATTAAATAATATAAAAATTATTTTAATATATTCTAAACAACTTAGTGAGTCCAAGAAAAAAACCTGAATTATTGATAAAAAAAAATAATTTGATTTTAATAAAATTCAAGGTTATATTTTATTTTTTATATATATTAAGACATTAACATATAGGATTAATTAAAGCTTTGCAGCGGGTCATATATTTCACTGAGTTTAATAACTTATTTACTTTACAACTATTTTTTACTTAATTATATGATAACATAAACAAATGTTTGTAAAATTGAGTATCAACTCAATGTTGGGATGCTTGTTTGAAGTTGAGATAATCTCATTGGAAGCAAACCTAAACAAATTAGAAAATCAAGTTTCCAATTAACCCAAGTTAATCTATTAGACATATAATCTGTAATATGGACTCCACTTGATTTAATAATTTTGTTTCTTATGAATAATAATTTTTATTTGATTATACAATAATAAAAATATATGCTTGCAAAATTGAGCAACAACAAAATATTGGAACATTTGTTTGAAATTGTAATAACCTCATAGAAATAAAATAAAAACAAATTATAAAAATCAATTCAAAATTACTCAAATATTAAATTATAAAATTATAAAAAAACACATTAATAAAAATTAATGTCAAATAATAATTTTTTTAAAAAAAATATCAAGCTTGTGGATCTGGATGGTCTAGCACGCATGGTACTTAAAAAAGAGTGGGCATGTGGACCTATTAGCCGAGGCCCGTGTGTGAAATTTTTTTCTTTTATTTGTTTCTTAGGACAACCTATCATCCATTTTTTTTTTAAGGGATAGGTCGCTTTAGCAGCATGTAACAAGTCACTAGCCAAGATGCTACTCAAAATCCAACCACCAATGTGATACCCCGAAAATCAAAGATGAGGGGGTTTTGGTCTAAAATCAACTTTACAACTAATTTTCACCAAAAATAACCCTACAACGATCATAAAAACCTTTGTAATCATCTGACAACCCTAAAAACACAAAATAATTATAGCCAACCAACAATCTCATCGCTTTTTGGTGAATGTTTCTTTCATCTCTCAAACTTGAGGAATGGAAAGTAAATAAAATAAAGTCTTGGACTAGAATAAAAAATTTAAAAATTTTGAGATTGGTTATGTATTTTCTTCATCATTTACATTGTAATCCAGAATAAAAGAAAATTTTGGACCAAAATAATAAATTTTTCTTTCATCTCTCACTTTAAATATATTTTCTCTACTATAATTTAAAACTTTAACTTATATCATTAGATCATAAAAGTTGAATACTTCACAACTGTTTGTTCATAAACTCCTGCAATAACTCATTTATTTTTTATATTTTCTAGTTTGGGATGAAAATTAAATGATTATAAAAAAAGTAAATTAGTTAATAAAAAAAATAACCAAACAGGCATGATTAATTAAAATAAATTAACAACAAAACCCTCATGTCAGGTAACATCCAAATTGAGTGAGGTATTTCAATCACCAAATTCTTGTAGTGGATTTTCTATACGTCGAATTATACATAATCAATTCACTTTTATTTTCTAACCAAATTAAAATAATGTTTTGTATTTTTATTAACTTTAATATTTTATGCAGATTCTATTGCCAATAATGTCTGGAAGTTAATAAAATCCAAATACTACAACCTCGTGGAAAATCTACAAACAAAGTCCTCTACTTCCCTCACCATTTAATAACCTTGAATTTGCTTTCACTTACCATTATTTCACCAAAACCTAAACGCCATAATATTTGTTTCCGGAGATGAAAGAAATAAGGTTAGAATTGGAAAATCCTATTTTTTTTTTTCATATATATACATATATGATGATGATGATTTTCCATAATTCAATATGTTAGAAATAAGATTAATTAAGTGTCTGGATGATGGATAATCATACACATTCACGACAATATTTATTTATTTAGTATTGGTGGAGTAGATAGTTGGTGGTAGATGTTTCAGTTTGTGCAAAACAATCTCTTTTATAGGGTTTGGGGACTCTCCAATAATTAAGTTAGTGACTTTTTAAAAAGGAATTGTAATAAATAAAAGAATAATCATTAAATTCTAAGAATCTAAGTGTTTATCCTTGATTTTTTATATGATAAATACTTTATGAATATATAATCGGATAATAAAAATGACAACTTTTTACCTGCATGGTTGAGAGGATATTTATATCCCCTGAACCTTGTCATTTTGTTAAATGGATGGAAAGTCAATTCCTCTTAAAAGCTTTGATGAGAAAAAATATCCCTTCACAATATTAATATTGTATAAGAGATATTCTCATGAAAATTAATATTGATATAATAGTTATTTTTATTAATAATATTAATGGAAATAATTTTTATAAATATTCATCGAAACACGATAAGCTTTTGATAGATTCTTATAATCTTAAAAATATAAAACCTATAAAAACTATCGATTTCATATGTACTTGGGAGACTCTCATACTTGATCTAAAATAACCACTAATGCCAGGGTCGGCAAACACGTTACAACATCTCATTTTACCAGCCAATAAAAACTCTCAAGAAAATAATTTGAAACCAAAAGGATTCATGGGCTCAGAGATCTTGGTGGGAACTAGCATCAAATGGATTCCTTGAGACCCATAATTTGAGACCCATATTTTGTCACATCACTGGCCCCTACTACTTGATAACCGAAGAAGTCCAACTCTGAATTCTACACAAACATTAATCACTAACGTAAAATAAACAGAACTGAACTTCCCTAATCTAAAACACGCTTTATTTCTATTGAAGAAAAACAAAACCAAGACTGTTCACATTAACTAATAAAAACCCACAAACTATATTTTGCATGTCCTTCTAAGAGCGGCGATCCATTCAAGCACCAACAATTTATTCCGAAAACAACAAACAATAACACTGACACTTCCAGGAACAAACATTCATAAGCAACCATCTCAAAAATTCTAAACTTTCTTCGTTACAGTTCAAGATCTAAAGGACCCAGTAGAACAAAATCAAAAACTGAAAAAATTTTATTTACTTAACCCTCGTTTGGGCACCTAGAAAATGAAGAAAAAGGAGAGAATGCGAGGGTCAAAGCTTCCAAATTGAGTTTTCTGAGACTTGTGCATGATTAAGAACAATGATATTTGGCCTTGGCTAATATGCTTGTGGTTCATTGCATATCTGCTGTTGTGTTTGTCCTGATAAGGAAAGCGATTACAGCTGGATTCTTTTTCCATGCAGCTAGAAAGGACGCACTAGCTAGATGAGGGTTATCGGACTTTGGTTGAGAACCAGCCAGTTTATATCCACCCCAGCAGTGCTCTTTTCCCGAGACAACCAGACTGGGTCATCTACCATGAGCTGTAATGTCTCCACCAAGACCATAAGTTGACGCGGCAGAGAATGTCTATCAAATAAAGGAATGGGAAAACGTGTGGGCTCTTGACGACATTGACCAAGACGACTTGAAGCTCTTAATAATTTCCATTCAGGAAGACGTTTTTATATCCACCCCAGCAGTGCTCCTTTCCAGAGAACCAGACTGGGTCATCTACCATGAGCTCTAATGACTACAAAAGAGTATATGCGCGAGGTCATTGGTCTTGACTGTTTCCAGTTTAAAAGGTTATCCACAATTTACTTACAATCTTCTATTTCGGTTCTCCTTGTTTTAGTAGTTTCCTGTCTTTTTATATATATATATAATTATCTACAAAATAATTTATTCTCTTTTGACCCTTTACTTGGAAGTAATGTCAATTGGGGTTTATGTCTTATATATATATATATATATATATATATATATATATATATATATATATATTAACCTATATTTAGCTAGATATCTGAATTCTGATGATGATTTTATGAAATTTAGTTTGCTATAGAATAAAGTAATTGAAACTTGTATAAGGTCGGTCATTCACAAGTGGATTTATTGACCAGGTTAATTTAAAATAATATTATTTTAATTCTTAAAAAATATAATTAAAACAATATTATTTTTAATTATTAAAAAAATCATACTGGATTTTACCCAAATAACTAGATTCTTAATTAATTTACTGGTTGAATTTAATCAAGTTAATTTTCATTTAATTTAATTTAATACTCCTTTCAAATTTAAAATGAGTGAATCACCATTTCATGCTTGACCGATTGCAGAATTCTAAAAGTGGGCCAACGAATTTGTGAGTATACAAACAATATCCTAACCACCAACCCATCTATTACAAAACACAAGTAAATAAGACTTGAAATAACCATTCTTTAGCGAATAAAATAAATAAATAAATAATGGGCCAGCCATTTCATGCCATAAAAAGTTGTTGTGGAGGAAAGGGAAGTCCGTAGTTGCTTCCATTACTTCTTAAGATTTGAGGGCTCTTGAGGCTGGTGTTCCTTTGGTCTCGACAACCTGTCCATGTCTAGAAAATAAGCGGGCTCTTGAGCCTTTACACCAAGAACAAATGGGTATATAGACCAGAGCTCGGTAGTGTCTACAGTGGCAATATGGGTCTTGCACATTTGAAAATCCTCCAGTATTTGTGCATCTGTCGTCCAATTACAACTTGCTGCATAGTTCTTGAAGGATATGAAGGGAGGTAAATGCAAAATTCAGTGTTATGTACAAATTTTTTAATCAAGGCTCTTTTTTTTTTTTTTTCTCTATTTAAGTGTATATACTTTCGTTTCTTTCAATAAAAGACTTCGATTTTATTTTATTCATTTTGTTGATGACAATGTACGTTAAATAAATCCATTATTCATAAATTAGAAGAAAAGAGAAAAATCAAAATCAATGTTTTAAAATAAAACAAGAAAAAACTAAAGAATGGAATATAATTGGTTCTTATGGAGAAAATCTTTACACCTCCTTTTCTTCTTACAAGTTATTTAAAAAACTTAGAACATAGCAATCAAAATAAAACATCACTACATTTTATTGGTATTTACTCAACCTTTCCGTCGGAACATATTTTACCAATAGATTCATGAACAGAAAACAGCCATAAAAAAACTCCTCATTGGTACTTTCTGGTTTGTCAAACGGACAATACACACCAAAAAAAATAATTTATTTGGATAAAATTTATAAGAATACACACCAGAGAACCAGACTGTTTAACAGTTATTTGGATTCTTTTTTTTTTAATTCCTTTTCGTCTCAAAGAAAGCTCCAGCCCGAGACCATTTGAGGCTGAGGGAAAGGTACACATCCTATTGCTGAGTCAAGAACTTGGTGTCTGGAGAGCATTATACCGAAGGATAACCAATGAAAGATGTATCTGGCAAGTTGAAAACAGATTTAGATAAATGGATTCACTCTGCGCAGGTAGGAGAAGCCTCCTAAAAAAATCATGTAGGGAATAGTTACAGTTTCCATCTATGGATTCTGCTATGTGTTCGAAACCTGATAACTAGTTCTGTTAGAACCCCAACAATCCTGAGTCCGAACCCGTTCATACGAAGCAAAAAACCTAAACGTTTTCCTCCTTACTAGCTATATGTGCTGCTTAAAATATACGGCAAGACTAGCAATTTAAAGTGTTTCGCAGATGGAAACAATAAATGCAATTAAAAAGAAATTAACAAATTAAGTGGGACAAGAAAAATCCAAGAAATAGATTCAGCTTCCATAGAAAATGAAATAAAAAAAGACAGAGATGGCTATAATGTCTCCACCAAGACCATAAGTTGACGCGGCAGAGAATGTCTATCAAATAAAGGAATGGGAAAACGTGTGGGCTATTGACGACAATGACCAAGACGACTTGAAGCTCTTAATAATTTCCATTCAGGAAGACTTTTTTTAAAACACACTGATGACGTGGAAGTAAATGTCGAAAGAAATAATTATACATGTTAATGTATCTTTGCATAAAAAAAGTTTCTAAGAGTAAATTGAAAAGTTGATAAATACATGTAATTAAATAAATTAAAAATTATATATATTGATAAATAATAATAAAATATTATTAATATCTGAAAATAAAACTAGAAAAATTGAGGGCTAGATACAAATCAAAACATTTAATCTTGCAAGACAATATATTTATGCAGTTATGTTTATTTAATTTATTTATTAAAAATATTTTTTATTAAATCAAATGATATTCAAAACAAGCACACATATTAAATTGATTAAATAAAATAAAAATGAAAAATACTATGCAAGGCTACATGTTTTAGAAATATTAATTGAAAATAAACATTTTTAATTTTGAAAAATAAAGTTCTTTAGTACAAAAGATGAAAAAAATTTATAGATTAATCAGAATAATCTTTTTAAAAATTAAATACACACAACACCTTTAACAAATAATCTCTAAAAAAAAATTTAAATAAGAAAAAAAAATCACATGTTAGGGATATTAATTAAAACATAAATATAAAAATTATTTTAAAAAAATATTTAAAAAAAGATACCAGCAACATGTCAAACAATGTGTCGTCTACAAACCTAGATTTCCACCACCACATTATGATAGTAAAAAAATTGGGGCAAAGACATTTTTTTCTACAAAACCCATTTTTTAGCCATTTACACTAAAAAAGCACCTAACCAAACACCTTTATAACATCTAAAAACTATTCTATCAACTCTAAATATCCAAAAAATAGCCAAAAACCCGAAATCAAATTAGCTTATCTATGGCTTTGCTGGCTTAGATATGGTTTTTCATGCAACATTAAAACTCCAAACAACCACCATGAAATCCCTCTTATCTTAAGAAACTCGTGTGTCGTGACGTGCACGATGTCAAATGATGAATCTACTGCTTGGAATTGAAGGGGTTTAGGATTTAATCATAAAGTTATTATTCGAAGGAGTCGTCACTTAGTATTATGGTCACTAGAAAATATATGGTATGTGAGAGCCTGATTAAGGGGACTAGTTGTGCAAAAGAAAGACATGTCACCCCCAGTGCATCATATCTAAGGTAAGTTGTATTGTTTATTTAATGTTTTTCTAGGTTATGTTTCTATCAGTTGGTCTCATATAAGATTTAAAGCAAATCTTCTTTCACGAGGAAGTCTTTACCTTATTGGGTTAAATCCTAATCATTCTAAAACCCAAATTTAACATCACATTTATTTTCTATTTTGTATCTTTAACACTTGAAGGTATACTTCAAAAATATAGTTTTATACCCGAAATATTAAAGTCTACAACTAATTTTTTTTTTTGGATTCCCCACCCCTCGGAAAACGCATCTTTTGGGCCTAGGTGAGCGAGTAAAACCCCGGTTGTCCCAGGCTCTTACAAGAGGTGCATGTCCTGACTCGAATTCGAGACTTGTTGTGCAGATCTCAAGCCTTTTATCACCACGCTACACCCCTTGGGGACGTCTACAACTAAATCCTAACACTCTAGATACGAATTAAACAAATTAATTGTTGTGAGATTTTTGGTAATTTAGTCTAATCCTAATAGACAATCATAAGCTAGTTACAATATACATTTTGTATTTTTAAAACATAATAAAAATGTTATTTTATCTTTTAGAAAATATGCATGAAAAAAAAAAGCCTTTAGGATTTGGCCTTTTACTTGAAAACAAAATATATTTTTGTTTTTTTGGATTTTTTTATTTTTATAAATTTTCAATAAAACTAAGTATTTTTAATATGGAGTTTGTAATTGCTTAGCGTTTTCCTCCTTACTATATGTGGTGAATTTATATTTATGCTTAAACAACATACATAGCAAATGCAATTAAAAAGAAATAAAGTGGAACCCTGAGGGGTGTAGCTCAACTGGTTAGATATTTGGTTCGCTCCCTAGAGGTTACCGGTTTGAATCTACAAAATTCAAGGCCACTGGAGGCTTACATAGTCGTTAACTTGAGAGCCCATAAGATTAGTTGAGGTACGCGCAAGCTAACTCGGACATCCACGTTAATAAAAAAAAAAAAACAAAGTGGACAAGAAAAACCCGAGTAATAGATTCAGCTTCTAAATTATAAAAAAATCGAGTTGACTATAATGTCCCCCTCCAGAATATAAGTTGATGCGGAAGAGAATATTTATTATAAAAGTAACTAGGTAGTACTTTATGTTTAAAAATATGTTAAAAAAATTAAAAAATAATTTTGGATATTAACATATCAAAATTATTTAAAAACACATAATTAATTTTAAAAAATTATTAATTTTAAATATTTTTAAACCACAACGGTGCAAAGAAAGGAAAGAGAGAACGTGTGGGCTATTGATGACCTTGACCAAGACTTGATGCTCTTAATAATTTCCATTGACCAAGACTTGCACTTCACGTCGGAGCTGAGGCATCTTTCTTTTTAAACACACTATCAGTAAACGTCCAAAGAGATTTAATATTATATATAGGGCAGTTGTGAAGTGAATGGATATTCAAAGTTAAATTACCCACCAAATTCTCATTGCTCTCAATTATTACTCCCATACCCACTTCGATATTATCTTTTTTTGTGATCATGCTGCTGATAAAGCACGACAAGTCCTTTCATCATCTTTATTTGCTTATTGTGCTTCTGTTGCTCATGAAACTTGCTCCTGGGTTCATTTCTGGAGTGAAAGGGGCAACTTTCGGGTGCATAGAGAGGGAGAGACAAGCCCTTCTCAAGTTTAAAGATGGCCTTATTGATAACTCTGGTCTTCTTTCAACCTGGGGAAGTGAAGAAGAGAAGAGGGATTGCTGCAAATGGAGAGGAGTTGGATGCAACAATCGTACTGGTCATGTTACTCATCTTGATCTGAGTGGCTTTAACCTTAGTCAGACGATTGACTGGCTGCAAGTGCCTAACAGGCTCCCTCGCTTACATGAATTGTTGTTAAGACATTGTAGCCTTTCAATTATCGGTTCTCCATCTCTTTCTCTTGTAAACCCCTCTAAATCTCTTGCTATCGTTGATTTCTCTTTCAACGATCTTTCCTCTTCAATATTCCATTGGTTGGCCAACTTCGGTAACAGCCTTGTTGATCTTGACCTCTCACATAACCATTTACAATGTTCAATTCCAGATGCTTTCACGAACATGACTTCTCTTAGGACCCTTAATCTATCCTCTAACCAATTACAAGGCGATTTGAGTTTATTTGGGCGGATTTGCAGTTTAAATAAACTGTATATAAGCGAAAACAAACTCACTGGAGAGCTGTCTCAGTTGTTTGGATGTGTGGAGAACTCACTAGAAATTCTACAACTAGATGGAAATCAGCTTCATGGTTCATTGCCTGACATTACAAGATTCACTTCCATGAGAGAGCTGAATCTCTCTTGGAATCAACTGAATGGATCCTTAACAGAACAATTTAGTCAACGTTCTGAACTTGTTTTGTTGTACTTGAATGACAACCAACTCACTGGATCACTTACGGATGTTGCGATGCTTTCATCATTGAGAGAGTTGGTGATCAGTAACAATCCATTAGATGGGAATGTTTCTGAAAGTATTGGAAGCCTATTTCAGCTCGAGAAATTGCATGTTGGAGGGAATTCCCTACAAGGTGTGATGTCTGAAGCTCACTTTTCAAATCTCTCCAAATTAACGGTATTGGATTTAACCCATAACTCTCTAGCTTTGAAATTTGAGTCTAATTGGTCTCCCACTTTTCAATTACATGACATATTTCTTTCTTTTTGTAATTTGGGTCTTCTTTCCCTCAATGGCTTCGAAATCAAAATAATTTCGTGAATCTAGATATCTCGAACAATGCAATTTCAGATACAATCCCTGATTGGTTTTGGAACTTGTTCAATTCTGACTTGAAATTGTTAGACCTTTCTCACAACAACATGAGTGGAATTTTGCCAGATTTCTAATCAAAATATTCCAATCTCCGAAACATAGATTTGAGTTTCAACCAGTTTGAGGGTCCATTACCACTTTTTTCAACAGATACCACATCAACCTTTTTTCTCTCTAACAATAAGTTTTCAGGTCCAGCTTCTTTTCGATGTGATGTTGGAATTGGTATCTTGAGGGTCCTTGACCTCTCAAATAACGTGTTGACTGGATCGATTCCTGATTGTTTAAGCGGTCTAGCTGTTCTGAATTTGGCCAGCAACAACTTTTCAGGTAAAATTCCCAGCTCCATTGGATCAACGTGCGCTCTTCAAACATTGAGTTTGCATAATAATAGCTTTGTTGGAGAATTACCTTTGTCTTTGAGGAATTGTAGTTCTCTAGTATTTTTAGACCTCAGCTCAAATAAGTTGCGAGGAGAAATACCAGGTTGGATAGGAGAAAGCATGCCATCTCTGAAAATCCTTTCCCTACAATCTAATGGATTCAGTGGAAGCATACCGCCAAATCTGTGTCACCTATCAAATATTCTGATCTTGGACCTATCAATAAACAATATCTCAGGAATCATTCCAAAGTGCCTTAATAACCTCACTTCCATGGTTCAAAAAACAGAGTCAGAATATTCCCTTGCAAATAATGCTGTTCTTAGTAGGTCTTACTGGACGCCCACTTACGACGTGACCCCTTACAGTTCTGACACTTACAAGTGCCGTTGCAATTTTGCCCCTTACCAGCGGTCTGACACTGACGGGAGCCTTGACAGGAGCTGTTGCAGTTCTTCCCCTTACCAGCGGCCTGACGGGTATATCCGTTACCAGCACCTTTACGGTAGCTATGTTGAATATCAGAATGAGATCAGGGTTGGATGGAAAGGAAGAGCGGATGATTATCGAAGCACACTAGGACTTTTGAGGATCATTGATTTTGCAAGAAATAAATTAGTAGGTGAAATTCCAGAAGAAATAACAGGACTCTCATTGTTGCTTGCACTGAATTTATCCGGAAATAATTTGACTGGAGAAATCCCTCAAAAGATTGGGCAGTTGAAACAGTTGGAATCACTTGATTTGTCAGGAAACCAATTATCAGGAGTGATTCCTATCACAATGGCTGATCTAACTTTTCTATCTTACCTGAACCTCTCCAACAATCACTTGTCGGGTCCGTCAAGCACTCAGCTGCAAGGCTTTAATGCTTCACAATTTACCGGTAACCTTGCATTGTGCGGGCAGCCACTCTTACAGAAATGCCCTGGAGATGAGACGAATCAATGTCCACCTGCTAATGATGACAACCGAGGCCAAGAAGTCGTCGCTGATGAATTCATGAAATGGTTTTGTACTGCTATGGGAATTGGTTTTAGTGTATTCTTTTGGGGAGTTTCAGGTGCTTTACTGCTAAAACGTTCCTGGAGACATGCCTATTTCCGGTTCTTGGATGAATCATGGGACTGGCTCTATGTGAAGGTAGCAGTGCGCAAGGCACGACTTCAACGAGAATTTCAGAGGCTGCGAGAGCACGTTCTTGCTTAGAAGGATTGCAAGGTAATATGGTTATTCACATATCTTTTCCTTTCTTTTTATATTGAAGACTAATGGTTCATTTTATACCAGGAGGTGCAGCTGGGTGCATAACAGGTCCTCTTTGTCCAAGGAGTTCGTATTGCTAGTGCACGTGTTTGCTGGAGCTGCATCGTCCTTTACCTTGGCAACTTCATCGTCGTCTACTACTACAAGTTTGAAAAAAGGTTCCATTGGAGAACTCTTTGTAATACTGCTGCTGGGTTTTATGTGAAACTATGAAAGTGATTGTGTAATATATTATGGAATCTCAAAGTTGGTTTTTATGTGACTTTCATTTGGAATGTTTTTGCAAATATTTAGTTCTTTACTTAACTGTGTGAAGATGGAAAACATTCGTTCTCCAAATCAAAAAATTATGCCAGTACTTGCTTTTTTTGCTACAGAATTTAATTAAAAACACATGTAATTTACATTTTTATTTATCTGCTTTTGTTGAATGATTGGCATTAAATCAAGCAATTAGCAGGTATTGAAATTTCTTCGAAGATTAGTTCAAAAGCTATAAATGTGTCAATGGTGATTGTTGAAAAGTATGCCCAGTCATATAAGAAAGGAAGAAGGAGAAAAAATGGGGTTGCGATGCAGCCATTGACGAGTTCCATTGCAATCTTAATTACTTAATGAGTCAATTACAAAGCTATTACATTGTGAGAAGAACAATGGTGCATTCACATATTGCTTTCTTCTTTTGGGTCATCAAAAGTCATTCAATACTGAACATCATCGAACACAAGTCGTTTAGCTGACTAATTGCTTGATTTTTTCATGAATGTATAAGAAACTCTTGCTCTCTTTTTCTTAGTACAGCTTCCCTCTCAATAACAGCCTGCATGCACTCGAAAGAAAATGAAAAATATTTGAAAATACTAACCTCCTCTCTTTGAGACAAGAAAGCAGCAGTTAGCTCAAGATTGGATTTCTCATCATTCAGGGATCTAAGTTCCTCCTCAATATTTGCTTTTGAGACTTCGAGCACCTTTTCAAGTTGATTTAGCTCTTGAGATTTACTGGCAACATATCCCTCCCTCTGGTTCAGCAAAGATTGTCCATCAAGTAAGCTTTCCTGTTCCTGCTGCAAAACCTTCCGTCTTTCACTCAAAGATTGTCTCTCAAGACCAATCTCCTTCTCTTTTGCATCACAACTAAGACAAGGATAAAAATAACATTAACAAAATCATAAAACAAAATTTCTGGAGAGCAAAACAGCTGTTGGCCATATGTTATGACAGATATGGCATGGTATGCAAAGTTAAGTTGCTTAAAAACTAAAAAAATGTCTGTATATGTTTGTGTTTCTGCATTATCATCATGCATGGCCTTTTTCACCTATTAGTTTATGAGGAGCAAACTAACCACACACAGTTCCTTTACAGGCTATTTGGAATCAATTTTTCAATAAAATTCAATTCTACATCTAATTTGAATCAAACAAACATCAGAATTGAATTTTTTGCATTTGAAACAACCAGAGTTCAATGGAAATCAATTATTAGCAATAAATTTCCCCAAGTTACTCTTGCCCATGTTTCACTCAAAATGATCCACCTCTCAAATATTTCGCAATCTGATCCTTCCTTTATCTCTGCCAAAACTCTGCTAAACCCAATTTATTACAAGTCTTCTGCTCACTTGCTCAAACAACCTGTCAATCTTGCCCTTCCAAGTTCTATCTATATCCTGCACATTGTTATGTGATGAAATTCAAGTTAGGATCACAATCAAATAAAAGAATCACATGGCCTAGCTGCATAAGAAATAAAATGATAAGCATGGATAACTAGTGTTTCTAAGACCAAAGGAGACTAGCATGACCAGGTTAAAAAACAATCACAGATACATAATGAAATGACCCCAAACAATGAATCATGCATCTCTGTTCCAAAACAACAAAATCAAGACTAAAAAACATCAGTGGTTGCATTTATTGTTTACGAAAAAAATTCAAAACCCAGTGAAGTATTTGCATTCTAATAAAAAAACACAGAGGTCTTCAGGTCAGGAAGTGAGAAGTTGAGAGGGAAAAAAGGAGAAAGGGTGTTTTGGGACAAAGATTTCCGGTGTTCTGATCTATAGCAAATCGGGAATGTGAGTTTTATATGGAGTCTAGAATTCAACTCTGGTCTTAGTGGTTTCCAAACATGAGAATTGGATTAGTAGGAGTAAATTGGAATTAATTGTACACAATCCCATGGTTTTCAAACAGGCTGTTAAGCGAAACCATGAAACTAAATGACATTACATATCATCTTATTGAAAATCTACAATTAAACTAAATGACATCAGTTCTCTGGGAAAATAAAATGGAGAGTATAAGCTGATGGATGGAAAATTTACTCATTTTGAAAGCAGTCATATGTCTGTAGAGATCAGCTTCACGTGCCTCAACTTCCTGGAGTTTTTTTTTTCTATCTCAACTAAAAAATAAAAAATAAAAAATTGAAAATACAAAGGAAATAAGCATGAAATCAGAAAAAAAAAAGATGTATTCAGAAATAATAAGGAAAATAACAAAATTGGTCCATATCAAGCCCTAAATAAGATTTTTAATATCTAAAAATTTAAAAGTACACATAAAGATATAGTTTATAGAGATAACAAAATTACATAGAAACAAATAGAAAAATGAGCCCATATCAAGGCCCAAATAAGATCTTTTACTCTTTTCTTCTATGTATCACCTTTGTACCCCTTCACTTTAGTTTTCATTAGCTAAAGTTTTCATTAGCTAGTTTTCAGTGGTAATCTAGCTATATCTATAAAATATCTCAATTATTATAAAAAAAATATTGTGAGTACTTGATATAGATAGAGGTTAAAGACAACAAATACACACCAAATACATAATTTAACAAGTGAAAGAAGTTGTGGATGTCAACTTTAAATTATGACAATATAATACTAATAAAATTTGTCGTTTTAGGAGCTTTACAAAACCTTAAATAGGCTAGAAATTCTACTTTAATTAGGAAATAAAAATAAAAATTCAAAAATATAAAAGAAATAAACATGAAATCAGAAACAAAGCATGGATCCTGAAATAACAAGAAAAATAACAAAATTTACCCACATCGAAGCTCGAACAAGGTTTTTGATATTTAAAGATTCAAAAGTACATGTAAAGATGTGGTTGCTTTTATAAGGAAAATGGCATCTAGAAACTCATATAAAAGCTTGAACTTGATTCAATGGTAAGATAAAAAATTATAGTCTTTTTTTATATCATCATTATTGTGTGCAGAGATCAGATATTTTCTTGGGCTTAGACTTGTCCTATTGGTCCATTTATGCATCAGTCAGGTCATCCACGTAATCTGTCTAAAGCAGATCATCATTTAATTATGAAAAATACACACATGACTGCTCAAAATCACTAATTATCTCACACCCGGCTACATCAGTACTACAATGAAAATTTCAAAGTGAAGATTAATTCTAATTTTCTTAATAATCAGGTCATCCACGCAATCTGTCTAGAACAAATCATCATCTAGTTATGATAGATTCACATGTGACTACTTAAAATCACATGTTATCTCGTGTCCAGCTAAATCAGTACTTCAACATAAATTTTTCAAAGCTAATATTAACTCCACTTTTCTTAATGATCTGCAAGGTAATAACAAATGATAATCGATTTGGTTTTTCCCATAAAATTATGTGTAGCATTTCATGAGATTGTGTTGTTACAAGTCGATGAATTGCGTAGAACATGAATTATATTTTGGGAGTTAATTTTATTAACATTTCATTCTTCATCTCAGCCTTTTTATTTGTAGATTAATGATCTGTTTTTGGATGTCAGGAACCGTGGCTGTCTGAAAACATTGTTAGTATGTTCGCTGTTTTACACCATTGTCTCCAACCTCATATTTGACAAAGTCGATTGAAATAAGGTTTATGTAATTTGGCAATGGCAAGAACTATGTATTTTGTGCTATGCATGGTAATGTGAAATTGGCTCCTTTTGATTCTTTAAAACCTGAAATACCAATCCATAGCTACAGAATTCCATCTCAATGTATTAGCTAATCGCTAATGGAAAGGCCGTTAATATATGAACAGTTTTACTTTGGCTAATTATTTGATCGATGGGAAGTTTTTATTATTTTGTTTTCAGATGAGAAGCTTTTTTATTTTTTTCTTGAAGAAACTCTAATGGAGGAAAATGACATGCCCTGGGTTACCTGCTTTTATTCAATTTTTTCAATAAATGCATGACTACGTACAAATAGTGGCACCGCATTTGTTGATGACTTTGACCAAGACCAGAGAGTACAGATAAGTTTCAAGGAGAAATACCAGATTGGATAGGAGAAAGCATGCCATCTCTGAAATTCTTTTTCCCTGCAGTCTAATGGGTTCAATGGAAGCGTATGGCCACACATTTGTCACCTAGCAACTATTCTGATCTTGGACGACGTATCTCTGAACAATTTCTCTGGAATCATTCCAAAATGCCTCAATATCCTTACTTAGTTCCCTTGTTTGGAAAACAGTTTCTGGGAATTCCATAACTAGCCATGGATTTAATTTTGGTAGCAACGTTGTGCTCCAATATCTTTATCGAAACAACGCTAGGGTTGGATGGAAAGGAAGAGATCATGAATATGAAAGTACTCTTGGACTTTTGAGGATCGTTAATTTTGCAGGAAACAAATTAACAGGGGAGATTCCAGATGAAATAATTAACAGGACTCTTACAGTTGATTGCACTGAACTTATCAGGAAATAATTTGACTGGAGCAATTCCTCAAAAGATTGGGCAGTTGAAATAGTTACAATCACTTGATTTATCTGGAAACCATTTATCAGGAGTAATTCCAATGAAAATGGCTGATCTGTATTTTCTGAATTGCTTGAACCTCTCTAACAATCACCTGTGGGGGGGGAGCACTCAGCTGCAGAGCTGTGATGCTTCAGCATTTTCTGGTAATGGCTGCCACTCAAACGAAAATGCCTTGGAGATGAGACGAATCAAAGTTCATCTGCTAATGACGACAACAAAGGCAATGAAGACGTTGCCGATGAATTCATGAAATGGTTTTAGTGTATTCTTTTGGGGAGTTTCAGGTGTTTAGTGCTAAAGCGTTCCTGGAGGCGCGCATGCCTGTTTCCGGTTCTTAGATGAATCATGGGATTGGCGTTATGTGTAGGTAGCAGTGTGAAAGCCACGACTTAATTCGAAGAAAAAATCAGAGCTTGTATGAGCACGTTCTTGCTTAGAAGGATTGCAAGGTAATATCTTTTTTTTTTCTTTTTCTTTTTAGCATAACTATCCGTGAGACTAATACTGATCTTGAAAAATCTTTGTCTAAAAGTATGGGGCACGCAAAATTAAAAAAAATAATTAATAATTTTGATTTTATAACATCAAAATAATTTGAAAAAAAAAATATTATGAAACAATAAATGATTTTTGCCTAGAGATTAAGGTTATTGACCACATAATATGATAAATAAGACATCTGAACCATTAAAATTATTTTTTTCACGTGTCATATCTTAACTTGTTGTCTTAAATAAATAATAATAATAACAAAGAATTTATGTTTATCCCAAAAGCTCATCCCAATTTTTCATTATCCTTTAGCCTCTCCCATCTCATTCTTGCAATTGTACCTTTCAATGTCCATCAAATCTCAATCCATTGATTTCCTTCACCAATCTCTTATGAAGCCGACATGCTGGATGAAGAACACCATCACTTTGTCCAGATGTTTTCTTTTCTCCTAAAATTACTAATATGCTAAAGGAGACTTGTAGAGCACGGTAGCATCTTCTACTTTTCATCAACACTCGAATCAATATCCATGACCATTTTTCAGTCTAGCTCCCTCGAGTTTTTAATCCTTTCTGCTTTGGTCAATAAATTTTTTTTTTTTTCCTGCTATGATGTTTAAATTATACGATTACTTGTAATATATGAGAGATATACACAAATAATAAAGACAGAAGAGTGAGAATTAAAAAGAAATTAAGTGAAAACTTTCTTACATATATCCATCTAATTTTATCCATCAACTTTGACTTAATTTTATGAACATTTCCCATGGAGCACCAAACTGTTGGGGGAGAGACCACTGATAATTTTAATTTTTATAAAAGATATTTTTGAAACTCAAATAAATATATCGAAATAAATTTTTTTTATGAACAGCATAATAAGATAAATAAAGTATCTAAACCATTGAAATAAAATTTTCAAAGTGATATCTCCTCAAACACTAATGACTTGAAAAGTCTTTGCTAAAAAATAATGGGCACCCACTATAGTAAATGTCCAAAGAAATTTAGAGAAATAATAAATGGTTTTTGCCTACAAGGTTAGAAGACGTGTATAAACTAAATAATTTATAAACTAATTAAATAGAAAAAATTAAAATATATTTTTAAATTAAACAAAAATAAAAATAAGAAAAAATAATAATTTTGAACTTGCTATAATGTCTCTCTCCAGACCATAAGAACTTGATGCGAGAGAGAATGTCTATCAAATAAAGGAATGGGAAAACGTGTGGGGTATTGATGACTTTGACAAAGATTTGAAGCTCTTAATAATTTCCTTTCAGGAAGACATTTTTTTAAAATATATTGATGACTTGGAAGTCTTTTTCCAGATGCAAGGGGCACGCAGAAGTAACACAAAAACAAATAGATCAAAATAAAGAAGAAATTTAGAAAAAAAAACAGTAAATAGTTTTTGCTAAGGTTAAGGCTATAGACCACTAGTGAAATAAATAAGGCATCTCAACCATTGAAATTATTTATTCCACAGGGCATTTTTTTAAACACACAGAAGACTTGTAAAGTCTTTGCCTAAAAGTATAGGTCACACACAATTCCTTCTAGGATGTTTAATAATATAGTAAAAATTATATTTTAAAATATTTTTTATATAGAAATATATTAAAATAATATTTTTTTTTAAAAATAATTTTTAATATTAGTACATTAAAATGATCTAAAAGCATAAAGAAAAAAAAATTAATTTAAAGCAAGGAAATTTTTTTAAATTTTTTTCAAAAATACTTTTAAAACATAAAAATAAAAATATCCAAATAAAAAAATAAAAAAAATAGTAAATGGCTTTTGCTTTTTCCACATGACATCTTCTTAAACACATTGAAGACTTGAAAAGTCTTTGCCTAAAAGTATGGGAGATGCGCAATTCCAGGATGTTTAATAGTGTGGTACAGATTATTTGTTAAAATATTTTTTTGTTTAGAAAAGTGTTAAAAAAATATTTTTTAATTTTTTAAAAATTATTTTTAATATTGGTATATTAAAATGATCTAAAAGCACAAAGAAAAAATTAATTTAAAGAAAAAAAACAAATTTAATTATTTTTAAAATATTTTTAAAACACAAAAACAAATATATTAAAATAAAAAAATTAGGGAAGGAATATATGTTTTTTGGTTTTTTCCACATGACATCTATTTAATCACACTGAAGACTTGAAAAGTCTATGCCCAAAATTATGGGGCACATAATTATTTTTTAAAATATTTTTTATTTAAAAATATATTAAAATAATATTTTTTATGTTTTAAAAATTATTTTTGATATTAGTATATTAAAATAATCTAAAAACACAAAGAAAAAAAATAAATTTAAAACAAAATTTTTTTTTAATTTCTTTAAAAATACTTATAAAAGACAAAAACAAATATATCCAAATAAAAAAAATTTAAGGCCACGTGCCATCTTCTTAAATACACCTAGACTTGAAAAGTCTTTGCCTAAAAGTATGGAGCACAAAGGCCCCGTTTGTTTCCAGGAATTCACTTTTCTGAAAACCATTTTCCTCACTTTTCTATATTTGGCAAATACATGGAAAGTGAGTCAAAGAAAATTAAATTCTGATAAAAAAAAAATGTTAAGTTTAACATCAAAAAAGTATTTTTCGTTTTTTATTCTGGAAAAACACTTTCCTTTTTCACTTGAAACAAATCTCTCTAAGCTCTTACAACTGATTCAAGCCCATCCCCGCCGATGAATAAGTGATGAATAGTTCTGATTTTTTAGATCTGAGAATTAACAAAAACCCATCCCCGCCGAGACAACTACTCATTTGCAGCAAAACTGTGGAAGAAAGGACTAGCATTTATGCAGGTGGCCTCCTCCTACTTTCCCAACAGAACAGTTCCTACTGGTAAAATTAAATGCCCATCCAACAGTAGGGGGTTTCCGACGATCCTAGCAGTAGAACATAACCCGCTTGACATTCTCCTTCAAGGCAGGTAAGGGCCTCACAACAGCATTAGCACCGGGTCCACGCGTGGGTCGAGGACCCGCACCAGCACCTCCGCGTCCACCAGCCATGCCACTTGCAATTGATTCACTGTCTGATGTCTCTGGTTCCATGTAGAAACGAGCTCGAAATGCAGCAAGATGAGCATAGTATGCAGTGGCACTGCAACATCATAAAATGCTCCCAAGCAAATATTGTCAATTGGCTGTGTTTAGTCTTTCTGAAAATGAAGGGGCGGCGGGGATGGGTTTTTTATTTGATAAGAAATTGCATATGGTTTTTGATAAGTTTTACTAAAAAAATATATTAATAGGTTTTACTTAAAAAATATTTCATAGACTTATTTCTATATAATATGATATGATATATATATTTATATTTTATAAAATAAGCTATGTATGAATATAGCATATAATAATAAAAAAAATTCATTATTATACTTTTTAGATTTCATTTTTTTATTGTAAGTGATTAAATATTTTATATATATTAGATAAACCTGAAAAAAATTAATTCATTAATAAATTATTTTTCAGTTCATTTTTCATAACACAAACAAACACTGGAAAGTATTTTCCAGTTTATTTTTCATAACACTGCAAAACATCGGAAAATACTTTTCCGGAATTCACTTTCCAGGAATTCACTTTCCAAAAGGAAACAACTTTCCTGCAAACAAACAGAGCCTTTTGACAGTGTTGTTGAGTTTTTTTTTATTTAATGTATTTTTATTTAAAAATATATTAAAATAATATTTTTTATTTTTAAAATTAATTTTAACATTAACATATTAAAATATTTTGAAAGAAAAAAAAATTAATTTAAAATAAAAAATATATATTTTTAAAAATACTTTTGAAACTAATAAAAAAATATATCCAAATATATATTTTTTTTTATGGAAACAACATATTAAATTAAATAAGGCATCTGAACCATGTTTTTGATTATCTCTCTTTCCTTTGTGTTTATGGAAGTATTATTAGTTACACTTTAAGTATTATAAAATAATAAAAAATAAAAGAAATTATATCCATCGACCTTGGCTTATACAATTAATGACTTAATTTTAAATTTTCTTATAGTGTTTATCCAACTTCATCTACAAGGAAAATAAATGGAAGTTATGGTAAAACTAGAGAATTACCAGTACAAAAATGTTGAGGTGCCGTTCTGAAAGTTTATGAGGCGCATCTTTTCCACTGCCTCTGAACTCAAGCAGAGCATCTAAGAAATCCTTCCTCGAATCACTCGTCACTTTCTTATTCTCCACCCTCTCCTTGACAGACAAACTTTGAAGCAATCTCCATGGCCTTCCCAAGATCTCTCTCCAAGTGCAGGTCTGCCCAGGCAATAATTTCCATTCAGGAAGACATTTTTTAAAACACATTGATGACTTGGAAGCCTTTTTCTAGAAGTAAGGGACACGCACAAGTAACTGGCGGAAGAAATTTAGAGAAACAGTAAATGATTTTTGTGTGTATATATATACATTTTATAAATTTTTTTTAAAAAAACATGTCGAGATACGTGCAGGCTGACCCGGACATCCACATTAAATTTAAAAACAAAAACACGAGGCATGCATGATTAAATAATGTTTCGCAGTATAGTAAAAATTATTTTTTATTAAAAAATATATTAAAATAATAATTTCACGTGAAAGTGTGAATCTTCTTAAATGTCAATGGAAATGACAAGGAAGCTGAGGCATCTTTCTTTCAAAAAAATACTCGTACACCACATAAACACATGGTTGAAAGAAAGGAATATGAAAACGCGTGGGATATTTAATTGGTGAAGATGAATTAATTGGCGGGTCTGCCGTCTGCATCAGCCTTTTCGTTTGTAATTTATATTTATATTTATATTTTGTAACTTTGATGTTAGGGCTCCAAAGAGAGAAGATGGCAAAGTCAATTTAATTGAAAAAGTTGTTTATAACTTTATGTTTTTCTTTTCACATAGATATCATAAAATAAAGAGTTTTAAAGTCAAAGGTTACCAAATATATTTACTATGAAAAGGACCCACCTATTTAAAATAAAAAATAGTCCACCTTCCTACACTTAAACACTAAATAATAAAAACAAATTAAAATGTTTTGCAAGGCCTGCCCCTGCTTGCCTCCTCCTGATTGTATCACTAGATTTTCTACGAGGTTCAGGCTAGCCATTAGAATTTCTCATCCAAAAAAAATTATATATGTAGGCCTTTTAATGTATTTTTATATATAAAATTATTTTTGATATTAACATGATCTAAAAACACATAATTAATTAAAAATAAAAATTTTAAATTTTTTTTTAAATACTTTTACATCAGAGAAACACATGCTTGGAAGAACAAAATGAGAAAATATATGGGCTATTAATGACTTTGAGCAAGACTGAAGCTCTAAATAATATCCATTGAGGAAGGCTTGCACTTTACATTGAAGCTCTTAATAATTTCACGTGGAAGTTCTGATCTTCTTAACTTGAAAAATCTATATCTAAAAGTACTGTAGAACACGGTATTATTTAGGATATATTTGGAAATGTGATCTAAATCATGTTTTTAAAAATTTTAAATTTTTTAATTAAAAATAACTTTTTTATATTTTCAGATTAATATGCTAATATTAAAATATTTTTTAAAAAATAAAAAAATTTATTTTAATACATTCTAAATCACTACCATTATCACTGTCTCAAACCAGCATCATCAACAGTCAAATCAATATCCATGACCAATTTTTCATTCTAGCTCCCTCAAGTTTTTAATCCTTTCTCTGCTTTGGTTAATAAATCTTATTTATTTTATTTTATTTTTCTGCTATGATATTTAAATTATACCACAACTTGTAATACATGAGAGATACGACAAAAGAAAGAGAAATAACAAAAAAAAAAGGTTTAATTTTTTTTTATTTATGGAAGTATTATTAGTTACATTTCAAGTATTATAAAATAATTTTTTTTTTAAAAAAGTTATATCCATCGACCTTGACTTATATAATTAATGACTTAATTTTAAATTTTCTTGTAGTGTTTTTAATATTATATATAGGGAAGTTGTGAAGTGAATGGATATTCAAAGTTAAATTACCCACCAAATTCTCATTGCTCTCAACTATTACTTCCATACCCCCTTCAATATTATCTTTTTCTGTGATCATGCTGCTGATAAAGCACGACAAGTCGTTTCATCATCTTTATGCGCTTATTGTGCTTCTGTTGCTCATGAAACTTGCACCTGGGTTCATTTCTGGAGTGAAAGGGGCAACTTTCGGGTGCATAGAGAGGGAGAGACAAGCCCTTCTCAAGTTTAAAGAAGACCTTATTGATGACTCTGGTCTTCTTTCAACCTGGGGAAGTGAAGAAGAGAAGAGGGATTGCTGCAAATGGAGAGGAGTTGGATGCAACAATCGAACTGGTCATGTTACTCATCTTGATCTTCATCGGGAGAATGGATATTTAACTGGTAAGATCAGTAATTCATTACTGGAGTTGCAGCATTTGAGTTACCTGAATCTAAGTGGAAGCGATTTTGAAGGGAATCTTTTTCCATATTTCATCGGGTCCCTAAAAAATTTAAAATACCTAGATCTCTCCTCCATTGATGTTATTGGAATTCTCTCAAATCAGCTTCGGAATCTCTCAAAATTATGGTATCTTGATCTGAGTGGTAATTATAATATTAATTTTAAAAGTCTTGACTTCCTCTCCAACTTTGTTTTTCTTGAGTATCTTGATCTAAGTGGAAATAATGTCAGTCAAGCTATTGATTGGATGCAAATAGTTAACAAGCTGCCTTTTTTAAAAATCTTACGGTTAAGTGGATGTGATCTTTCAAGAAGCAGTCCCCTCTCTCTTTCTTTTACAAATTCTTCTAAATCCCTAGCTGTCATTGATCTCTCTGAAAACTATCTTGCTTCTTCAACATTCAATTGGTTATCCAACTTTAGTAACAGCCTTGTTGATCTTAATCTTATGTCTAACTGGGATATCACTAGTTCTGAAAACCTTGATTGGCTTTCCTATCTTTCTTCTTTAGAGCATCTTGACCTGAGTCACAATAACCTTAGTCAGACGATTGACTGGCTGCAAGTGCTTAACAGGCTCCCTCGCTTACATGAATTATTGTTAAGTTCTTGTAGCCTTTCAATTATCGGTTCTCCATCTCTTTCTCTTGTAAACTCCTCTAAGTCTCTTGCTATCGTTGATTTCTCTGTCAACGATCTTTCCTCTTCAATATTCTATTGGTTGGCCAACTTCGGTAACAGCCTTGTTGATCTTGACCTCTCAAATAACCAATTACAAGGCTCAATTCCAGATGCTTTCACGAACATGACTTCTCTTAGGACTCTTCATCTATCCTCTAACCAATTACAAGGCGATTTGAGTACATTTAGGCAGATGTGCAGTTTAAAAGAACTGTATATAAGTGAAAACATTCTCACTGGAGAGCTGTCTCAGTTGTTTCAAGATTCGCATGGATGTATGGAGAGCTCACTAGAGATTCTGCTACTAGACGGAAATCAGCTTCATGGTTCAGTGCCTGATATCACAAGATTCACTTCCATGATAGAGCTGGATCTCTCTTGGAATCAACTGAATGGATCTTTACCGAAACGATTTAGTCAACATTCTGAACTTGTTTCCTTGAACTTGAATGACAACCAACTCACTGGATCACTTACAGATGTTACGATGCTTTCATCTTTGAGAGAGTTGTGGATTCATAACAATCGCTTAGATGGGAATGTTTCCGAGAGTATTGGAAGCCTATCTCAACTCGAGGAATTGAATGTCGGAGGGAATACTTTGCAAGGTGTGATGTTTGAAGCTCACTTTTCAAATCTCTCAAAATTAACGGTATTGGATTTAACTGATAACTCCCTAGCTTTGAAATTTGAGTCTAATTGGGCTCCCACTTTTCAGTTGGATCACATATTTCTTTCGTCTTGTAATTTGGGTCCTTATTTCCCTTAATGGCTTCGAAATCAAAATAATTTCAGGAAACTAGATATCTCGAAAACTAGAATTTCAGATACAATCCCTAATTGGTTTTGGAACTTGTCCAATTCCAACTTGGAACTCTTACACCTTTCTCACAACAACATGAGTGGAATTTTGCCAGATTTCTCATCAAAATATTCCAATCTCCGAAACATAGATTTGAGTTTCAACCAGTTTGAGGGTCCATTACCACTTTTTTCATCAGATACCACATTAACCTTGTTTCTCTCTAACAATAAGTTTTCTGGTCCAGCTTCTTTTCCATGTAATACTGGAAGTGGTATCTTGGGTGGCCTTGACCTCTCAAATAACATGTTGACGGGATGGATTCCTGATTGTTTAATGAATTTCACAAGTCTAGGTATTCTGAATTTGGCCAGCAACAACTTTTCAGGTAAAATTCCCAGCTCCATTGGATCAATGTTCAATCTTGAAACATTGAGTTTGCATAATAATAGCTTTGTTGGAGAATTACCTTTGTCTTTGAGGAATTGTAGTTCTCTAGTATTTTTAGACCTGAGCTCAAATAAGTTGCGAGGAGAAATACCAGGCTGGATAGGAGAAAGCATGCCATCTCTGGAAGTCCTTTCCTTACATTCTAATGGATTCAATGGAAGCATACCGCCAAATCTTTGTCACCTATCAAATATTCTGATCTTGGACCTATCTCTAAACAATATCTCAGGAATCATTCCAAAGTGCCTTAATAACCTCACTTCCATGGTTCAAAAAACCGAGTCAGAATATTCCCTTGCGAATAATGCTGTTCTCAGTGGGTATTTCAGGGCACCAGGTAGTTATGATACATATCAGAATAAGATCAGGGTTGGATGGAGAGGAAGAGAGGATGATTATGGAAGCACACTAGGACTTTTGAGGATCATTAATTTTGCAAGAAATAAATTAATAGGTGAAATTCCAGAAGAAATAACAAGACTCTTACTGTTGCTTGCTCTGAATTTATCCGGAAATAATTTGACTGGAGAAATCCCTCAAAATATTGGGCAGTTGAAACAGTTGGAATCACTTGATTTGTCAGGAAACCAACTATCAGGAGTAATTCCTATCACAATGGCTGATCTAAATTTTCTGGCTTTCTTGAACCTCTCCAACAATCACTTGCGGGGGAGGATTCCGTCAAGCACTCAGCTGCAAGGCTTTAATGCTTCACAATTTACCGGTAACCTTGCTTTGTGCGGGAAGCCACTCTTACAGATATGCCCTGGAGATGAGACGAATCAAAGTCCACCTGCTAATGATGACAACCGAGGCGAAGAAGTCGTCGCCGATGAATTCATGAAATGGTTTTGTACTGCTATGGGAATTGGTTTTAGTGTATTCTTTTGGGGAGTTTCAGGTGCTTTACTGCTAAAACGTTCCTGGAGAAATTCCTATTTCCGGTTCTTGGATGAATCATGGGACTGGCTCTATGTGAAGGTAGCAGTGCGCAAGGCACGACTTCAACGAGAATTTCAGAGGCTGCGAGAGCACGTTCTGGCATAGAAGGATTGCAAGGTAATATGGTTATTCACATATCTTTTCCTTTCTTTTTATATTGAAGACTAATGGTTCGTTTTCGCGGTTTCTGGTTTCCCCCCTCCATTTTATACCAGGAGCTGCTGCAGGGTGCATAACAGGTCCTCTTTTGTCCAAGGAGTTCGTATTGTTAGTGCACGTGTTTCTGGAGCTACATCGTCCTTTACCTTGGCAACTTCATCGTCGTCTACTACTACAAGTTTGAAATAAGGTTCCATTGGAGAACTCTTTGTACACCTGCTGGGGTTTATGGGAAGCTATGAAAGTGATTATGTAATATATTATGGAATCTCAAAGTTGGTTTTTATCTGAATTTCATTTGGAATGTTTTTGCAAATATTTAGTTCTTTACTTAACTGAGTGAAGATGGAAAACATTCATTCTCTAAATCAAAAAATTATGCCAGTACTTGCTTATTTTGCTACAGAATTTAATTAAAAACACATGTAACTTATATTTTTATTTATCTGCAAATATATCTGTTGTTATGTTGTTCTGTGCATGGCACTGTGAAATTGGTCTCGCTGCAGAATTAATTTAATTCATATTCCCATGTAGGATTGCAGCAATCTATCGAACACATTTAAAATCGGCAGCATGCATGATCAGTTAAGCAGACATCTATGCAGATATTTTCGAAGGCATTTGTGAAACGTCCTGAAAAATACAACTGTTCGTCAAGCAGAGAACAAAACATCACGCCCTTCAAATGCTTATACACCCAAAATTTTGACACCTTTCCTCTAATCAGAAACTTGCAAGTTCGAATCTGTCCTACACCATTCCTGCAAATCTCCTACATTCAGCAACTGCATGACCTTAATAAGAGTCCAATTGTGCATTGGTTGATGACTTGGATCTAGACTTGCAGCTCTGGTTCCTTAGTTTCTATCCATGAACACATGCACTTTACAAGGCAGCATAGGTTAAGGTAAGTCCGTAGATATTACTGAAAAGCACGACATTTCAGCAACTCAAGTTTTCACTTTTCAAGACCTTAGTTAACATCGCTACAAGCATGTTTACGAACACCAAATATTCACATCTACAAGGCAAGATTGATATTCACCAATATTAGCACTTCTCCAGAAAATTTAGATGCTGTCTGCATCATGAACATCAAAAACACAGTTGCTGATACCTGTTTAGAATTGTGGTCGTGGTGAGGGTTTAAAGTGCTTTTCGCTTAGAAATGCATTAAAATAAAGTTTTTTTATTTTTTAAAAATCATTTTGATAATAACAGTAATCATTGTTGGTATGACCATTGACTTTCTTAAAGTGAGTTCGTTATTTCATTGAAGAGAGAAAAGCACAGGCTGGCCATCAACAGACCAAAGGTACTTTCATAAGGCCGCAAGGGTTGGGGGCAATATCCCCATTGACTATGGGAAGCAATGATTATGTCCTCGACAATTAACCAAATCTAAACAAATTGAAAGAGTAGAATTAAAGCATATATAGTCTGTTAATGCATTATCTGAAGCACAGACCTGGACCCAGCTTGAGCATATAAAAAAAATGCAAGTGGAGGCCCGAACTTCTTGTACTGGCTACTGAGTTAACCAATAAACAGAAGTCTGTATAAAGATTTTAGAGCTCATTATTCTTTGAAAATGACAGGGGGGATTCTATCGATCACACTAGAATTAGATAAAAACAAATTAGTGAAAAGAACAAAATACAGTTAAATCTTTCAAATTGGTGATAGAACCAGAGATCTTTTAATTACAGTTCTGTGCATACTATTAGTTACGGCAGACTTGCGAACTTCAAACAAAAAGCTTTACTTATCTTCAAGTATTTACAGCTGGTATGGGTAAGCACAAAATACAGTTAAATCTTTCAAATCATAAACATCAAAATCGTGAGTCTAATCCAGACCATAAACCTACTACCAGTCATAGTTATAGAAGGTTATGAAAAACATAGATTTGTCAACTATAGAGTCACTTTTATGAGCAGCATTTGCGAGTGGCAGTCTAAAATTTTCATAGCAAACCATCCAAAACTTGCAGGTGATACCAGCAACATAGAAAATTCAATCCAAATTGACGCAGACATCCAAGGTTCAACTATGAGAAATTTAGACCAATACACCATCACGCCCAAACTAAAAAGAAAAATCAGACCAGACAATAAATCACAAAATTGATCATAGAGATGATTTAAATAATGCAACTTAAAGCTGTGTATTCCCATGCAGCATCGAGTGATAGAGAAGATTTAAAGCCATTTCCAACATTTCCCACACAATTCTCCTTTAACACTTCAGAAACTTCAATGATTTTGTCTATTATAAGTACATCTGCATCTTCAGCTGCATCCTGATCCTTACAAACAGCATCCCGGGTCCAAGTTATACTGAGAACAGATAAATCAGCGAATCATATTATCTTAGACAAGAAGCATGAGTAACAACATACATGCTAAGCTAGCAAATATGCAAGAAAAGAGTAGAAAGTTTGTCAGGAAAAGATTTATACCTATTGTTAATAGCATCTTCAGATAAATTTGCACCGGCAATTTCTTCTTGCCTCCTTTTCTTATTGCTCTGACTTTTCCCTGGCTGAGAATCAACAGAATTATCCAAAGATGAGTTATCAACTCGTCTTTTCCTTCCAGCCTGTGCTGCTAGATCAGAAATTGGGTGCGTGATCCTTTCATTTGCAACTTCCACGATATCATATTCAGCAGCACGTGCTCCCTTTTTAATATTGCCTTCAGGAGGCACTTCAGGCATCACCTTTGGCTCACCATAAGCATATCTAATAGGCTGGCTTTTGTAAAAAATTTCTACTGGCATATACTTTTGCCCACAGTATCCATTCAAGGTATCCAATGTTCCAGCTGTCAAACTTGCATCTTCATGGCCAGACATCCCAGACTCCTCACTTTTTGTCAGGGGCCTCCCAGGGGGATTTTTAAAGATCAATTCAGTGCGAAGCTTTATCCAAGAAAAACGATCAGAGTTTGGGGAGGAAGCAACATTTGCTTTTAGTGTAGGAGAGTTGACTCCACCTATAATGTTGTCAGTATCTACTTTTCCGTATGAAACCAAATCATTATCTTGTACACTATTTTGTTTCTTCAAACGCCTTATTGCAGAAATTTTCTGCCGGCTAGACTCCATGTTGGATTGTTGAATCTCTTCCACTTCCATATCATCCAAGGCAAGTTTCAAATCATCCAGTTTTTTCAGTTGCTCAATCTTAACAGAAATCTCTTCTCTCTCTCTCTCTCTATGTAACAATTGCCTTTGTTCCTCTAGTTTCTGTGTCTGACCCTTAAGTTCCTCAATGGATTTATTCAGCATTGCCCATTCGCCATCCCTCTCTCACGGTCCAAATTTATTTCCATTCTCTGAGCATCAAGTTTTGACATTTCTAAAGCAACTTGTTCCTACTCTTTTTCTGCTAATCTCTAAGAGAGGCAATATGGTGAAGCTTATTTTTCTTTTCTAGCTCAAAGGTTTTTTCTTTATCCCTTAAATAGCTTTCTATCTCTTCACAACTTTTCTCAGTGCTGCTCTCCAGTTCCCTCTTCTGCATCTCAATACCCAACAAGAAGTTTGCATGTTCCTTTTGAATCTTGTTGAACCATTTGGTGCGCTCTTGCTCCATTTTATTCGTGAATTCAAAGAGTCCAAGGACTTCTGAAGATCTAACATTGTTTTGTTAATATCTTCTCCTTCTTTCAGCAGAAGAGCTCTTTCTCAACAACGTCCTCCCTCTGCTTAAGATCAACCTCCCTCAATTCCCAAGCCCATCTCTTGGCCTCGATTTCATCTTCAACCAATTGGCGTTTCATCTCCAACTCTGCTTCAAATTCTGAATTCCTTGTTCTCAAAACATTCTCATGATTGGCAACAACTTTTTCAATTTCAATCTGCATTATGCCTAACAAATTTCAAAATAATAATCCAGTGAGAGAGAAATGGTAAGAGTACTGAAAATGGAAATAAATTCCAACATTTACAGCAAAAGAACTCACAGATTCCTTGCTGGCAAGCTTTTCCTGTAAAACAAGTAACTCTTGCTCTCTTTTTCTTAGTACAGCTTCCCTCTCAATAACAGCCTGCATGCACTTGAAAGAAAATGTAGATGAGTATAACAATATGAAAAATAATATAATTCACACCAACAATAATATTTGAAAATACGAACCTCCTCTCTTTGAGACAAGAAAGCAGCAGTTAGCTCAAGTTTGGATTTCTCATCATTCAGGGATCTAAGTTCCTTCTCAATATTTGCTTTTGAGACTTCGAGCACCTTTTCAAGTTGATTTAGCTCTTGAGATTTACTGGCAACATATTCCTCCCTCTGGTTCAGCAAAGATTGTCCATCAAGTAACCTTTCCTGTTCCTGCTGCAAAACCTTCCGTCTTTCACTCCAAGACTGTCTCTCAAGAGCAATCTCCTTCTCTTTGGCATCACAACTAAGACAAGGATAAAAAACACATTAACAAAATCATAAAACCAAATTTCTAGAGAGCAAAACAGCTGTTGGCCAAATGTTTTGACAGATATGGCATGATATGCACAGTTAAGTTGCTTAAAAATTAAAAAAAATTGTCTGTAGATGTTTGTGTTTCTGCATTATCATCATGCATGGCCTTTTTCACCTATTAGTTTATGACGAGCAAACTAACCACATACAGTTCCTTCACAGCCTATTTGGAACCTATTCTTCAATAAAATTCAATTCTACAGCTAATTTGAATCAAACAAACATCAGAATTGAATTTTTTGCATTTGAATCAAGCTGAGTTCAATGGAAATCAATTATTAGCAAAAAATTTCCCCAAGTTACTCTTGCCCATGTTTCACTCAAAATGATCCACCTCTCAAATATTTTGCAATCTGATCCTTCCTTTATCTCTGCCAAATCTCTGCTAAAACCAATTTATTACAAGTCTTATGTTCACTTGCTCAAACAACCTGTCAATCTTGCACCTCCAAGTTCTATCTATATCCTGCACATTGTTATGTGATGAAATTCAAGTTAGGATCACAATCAAATAAAAGAATCGCATGGCCTAGCTGCATAAGAAATAAAATAACAAGCATGGATAACTAGTGTTTCTAAGACCAAAGTAGACTAGCATGACCAGGTAAAAAAACAATCACAGATACATAATGAAATGACCCCAAACAATGAATCATGCATCTCTGTTCCAAAACAACAAAATCAAGACTAAAAAACATCAGTGGTTGCATTTATTGTTTACGAAAAAAATTCAAGACCCAGTGAAGTATTTGCATTCTAATAAAAAAAGACAGAGGTCATCAGGTCAGGAAGTGAGAAGTTGAGAGGGAAAAAAGGGTGTTTTGGGACAAAGATTTCCAGTGTTCTGATCCATAGTAAATCGGGCATGTGAGTTTTATATGGAGTCTAGAATTCAACTCTGGTCTTAAGAGGTTTCCAAACATGACAATTGGATTAGTAGGAGTAAATTGCAACTTCCTTTGTTTTAGCTAATGTCTTTTTCATGATATTTTATCATCCTTGCTCAATGTTTTCTTTATTGATACTCATCATTAGTTTTCTGAGACTTGTGCATGATTAAGAACAATGATATTTGGCCTTGGCTAATATGCTTGTCGTTGAGCATTGTAGAGTGCTATTAATATCCTTATTATCGTGAATTATGAGATGCTACTAGTATGCATGTCACTGAGCATTTTAGCATGAAAAGCCTGTTCATTGCATATCTGCTGTTGTGTTTGTCCTGATATACATGACATGTTCTGCCTCTTTTTCTTTTTTTTTTTAAAATGGTCAGGCTAGGATTGTATGCTTTGTATTATTATTATTATTTTTTGTTATTGTCATCAATTCAATTAGTATGCCTACACTTGTTCATGGGGGTGGCAGGGGGAACACCATTAACTATAACTGCCATTTCCTCAAGCCAAGTCAAGGCTCATTTAGTTGTAAACTTCTTGTGTTTTATATGCAATGCTTTTAATTACTCTCCTAACCTGTTGAGATATGGTGAATTTGTCATCCCTCTAACCTGTGCTGTCGGTTGTTTTTGGTAAATAACTTTGCACCCCAATGCTCTCTTTTAACCCCCGTCATTTTATTTGCTAACTTTTCACTCGATGGGTGTTCTTATGAAAATTGTTGTTTCTTGATCCTACCATGCATTTAACTGCAACAGTTATTGGCTCTGGTTATTTTCCTACCTGACCCCCTTATGATACAATTATTCTTCCAGCAGTTTTATCTGATGGACATTTAAAATAAGGAAATGCTAATAGTAGATCTAGAAAACCCTCACTTACATGTTTGTCTACATGATTCTAACTCAACACTGTTGCTGGATTTCAGGTATAAATTAGATGTTGTTAGTGCTGGGAAGAATTTTACCAAGATAAGGAAAGCGATTACAGCTGGATTCTTTTTCCATGCAGCTAGAAAGGACCCACAGGAGGGTTATCGGACTTTGGTTGAGAACCAGCCAGTTTATATCCACCCCAGCAGTGCTCTTTTCCAGAGACAACCAGACTGGGTCATCTACCATGAGCTGGTAATGACTACAAAAGAGTATATGCGTGAGGTCACGGTTATAGATCCCAAATGGCTTGTGGAGCTAGCTCCCAGGTTCTTTAAAGTATCAGATCCTACAAAAATGAGCAAGCGAAAGCGTCAAGAACGCATCGAACCTCTCTATGATAGATACCACGAACCTAATTCATGGCGATTGAGTAAAAGGCGAGCATAATGTGTGAGTTATTTATATCAACTAGTTTTCAATCTTAATTCATTTTTTCTTGCTACCATCATGTAGTTGTACATACTCTGTCTTGAAACTTGATAGTGTTTTGAAGAGATCCGGAAACGTTTATATCCCTGAAAATAACAAGTGAGGTCTTCTTGACATAGATATGGCTATCACTTGTGCAGCCATTAACAGTTATTTGGATCAATCTAAGATTGATTGTGGAAAGTAACTAGTTTATTTGGTAAAATCACTAGGATTCCTTTTTATTTTTTATTTTTATTTTTATTTTTTGTTATTCCTTTTTGTCTCAAAGAAAGCTCCATTCCTAATGCAACGATTCATGCAGTAAGCTAGATTTAGTTAAATGGATTATCGCACGTGTGCGGCGTCACGACGATCGCCCACCACACTCATCAGGTGTGGTATGTCTATCTTGGCAAATATAGGAGAATTCTTGTCTTTTATCCCTGGAAAAAATAGAATGGGAGTCGTCACCTAGTATTCTGGTAATTAGGAACCCCAATTGATCTCATAGATCGGGTACAAAGACTGGTTGTGTAAAGAAAATGTATTAGCACCTAAAATACGCCATACTTAAAGTAAGTTGCATTGTTTTATTGTTTGATAAAAATCTAAGGTCTTGTCATGTTTTTTAATTATTGGTCCGTCTATGGTTCAAGAAAAGTCCTTCTCAGTAAGGAGGTTCTTATCTTATGGAGCAAAGCTTAATCGTTTTAATGTCTATAAAAGAAAACTACCTTTTTAATATTGGGAGTACGTTTTATGTATAAATTCATAATCCCTGATAATAAGAAAACAAAATAATTTTTTTTGGAATTTTTGAAATATTGGTCAAGTTCTCGTGACTTTAATAAACTGGTTATTAAAGTTAAAATGCATGCTAAAACGTATATTTTTTTTTGCAGTTTTCTTTGTTGTTGTATGAAAAAAACATAATATGATTTTTTTTAGCTTTGAGATACCTAGTCGGATGCATAAAAACAAAAAAAAATATTAATTTTTTATCTCAATATTTTGACGAAAACTGGACATTTTAATATTGGATTTTTATGTTTACAGTATAAAAATACAAATCAATATTAAGCAAAATTCCATAACAAAATACGTGGAAAAATCTTAAATTTTTTTGATTTTTTTAAAATTTTTTGTGATTGGGCTGGATTCGAAATAAAATTGGGCTGGGACCGACCTAAATAAAATACCAACTATCTTATATCGGGTTGGACTCAGCCCAGTTGCGTGGACTGGATTGATGATCCAACCCGGACTAGTTATTGTGTCATTCACAGTAACCAGTTAATTATAATTATAAAGAGGTAGGTTTAGGAAATGCACTACCTTGGAGGGTCAAGGGCTTGAAAGCACACTTGAAAGGAAATGAAGGCTCGAAGGCACCCTAAAAATGATGATCGAAGGCTCGAAGGCGTATTTGAAGGAGGTGGAAAAACACAGATTTTTCAGGTGGTTTAATTCTCATGGGTGGCCTGTCCAGGTTGAAAAATTCTCAAAAATAAAAAAATTTCAAAAGCAATTTCAATCTTTGGCCATTTTAAGCTGGCCTTCCATTTGATGGATTCCGCCAGAATTTTTTCTAATGAAATTTGCAAAAGTTATTGCCCAATGTCTCAAAGTTTAAATGACATGCATGTATCTTTACCTGATTTGAAATATAGGCCCCAATTTCTTCTTAATCTTCTTGTTGTTTGATTGATGAGGACTTGCTGCCTCTGATTTGGGTCATCTTTGTCGCTTGGCTTCTAGCCCACTCGAGTTGGCCCATGTAAGTCTATTCCTAGATTTGTTTGCACAACTTAGCCTTTATGGTGCCCATCGTGACCCTCTTGCTTGTTAGAGATTTTCTGACTCGTCAAATAATTTGAGAGGACTACTCATTACTCCTCGTTTCACTGCTAGAAACATTCGGTGTCACTTGCTGAAAGGATCAAGTTGTCTTTTGTAAACTAAAATGCCCCTTGTCTGGTTGAAGGAAATTACCATCTCATTTTCTAGAATTTTTCCTTCTACGCACAATGTTGCCTCATTGTATTGGTCATTGCCCTTAAGTGGGCTTTGTCAGCGACTTAGATAAATAATGGTTTTAATAGGCCATTCTCTCATTTCTCTCCTTTTTAGTTTGGTGAAGGAGTATGGGCCTAGAATAAATCTTGAAATCTTGATCTTACATTAAACAAAAATTATTTCGATGTGAGTCTAAAACAATTTGCTTTTGAAATCTTGCAACTCCTTGGTTATTTTCTTTCTTGAAAAAGAGATTATTTGCTCTTGTGTTTGGCAATAAGATCTTTGGTGAAAATATGTCATGAGATGACCTTTTGTTTTTATAGGATTTCAAAGTGAAGGGCTCGAGAAAAAGCTCAAGGTTTTGTTTGAGAGAAAAAAAAAACCTCTCTTTTTTAACATTCATTTTTATTAGCATGAATAACAATGAGTAATTTATTTTTGATGTCATGAATCTTATGAAAAAGTATTCTTTGCATTTTGAGAGCATTGTTTATTGTTCTAGGTTGCTTGCTTGCTTAATTAGAAAAGACTTCTACATGCATGTAACATAGGCTGTGGTTTTTTGCTATGAAAGAAAATGATTCATAAAGCTCAAATAGTGTTTAAGGGTTTCAAAGACTGAGGACCATTATCAACAATTTGACTCTTGACATCATTCATATTTTTTTTGCCGCTCTTCTTTGATTTGTTGCTTTTTTTTTTATTGCTTTGCTAGGGTATACTCACTTTATCTTGGATGTTACTTTTCTAGTGATTTGGGCATGCTCCCTAGCATTTGAGTTTCTTGAGCTTTTATGCCCTTTTGGCTTTCTCATGGCTTTTTTTCTTTTCTTATTAAAATTTTCTCTTGCCCCCCAGTGTGGGGTGTGATCCTAATCGGGATTTTTTTCATGAAAAAAAAATTTATTCAGGCTTAAAAAGGGATCGCAAGGGATGTATTTATTTCAAAATATGAAAGGAATAACAAAGATGACATTTCCTCATTTCAAGCGCAAGCAGCTATGATCAATAAACTTTGACCTAATCCAATGTGATGGTTTATTCTTTGCAAAGATGCATTTCATGGGTCATGAGCAACAAGTTCACTACATACCATTGTTCATACATTTAAAAACACATGATTCAAGAGTCGTGGGGTAAGGGTGTTTATTCATTTTTTTCCTTTTTCTTTTTGGTTTATAATTTAATCACCACAAGATGGAGTTGCTTGATTCATTTGTCATTCTACAAGTGGAATGTTAAAAATATCATTTTTGAATAAACATCAAATTATTTTTGAAATCAAAATGCCAGATCGATTTTTTTTCAAAACTCCAATAGGGAAACTGATTTTGGTAAAAGAGATGAATTGCGTCTATGAGATCACATGAGGCTTCAAAAGTGTATTCATGAGTTCTTATAAGAAAACTCTCTTAATAAGATGAATAATACTTGGTCGTGAACACAATTGAATGACAAATTCATTATTTCATTGAAACTTTGAAAAAGAAGTTTAACAACAAAGAACTTATGCCAACATCTTGGGCTATAAACACTGGCATGATAATGAATTTGAAGTCATTGATTGGAATTTCTGGAATATTTCAATCGTTCATTCTACTCGACAAGGGCATCTTTTCAACAGTCAATTGAAGTCATTTGTAGATCATTCTCGACCTAATATCACCATAGCTTTATCTTCAAGATAGTTGATTTCTGGGAGTCGGTGTAAAGCAATTAGCTATAAGAACGATAAGTGCCTTGGCAACCACCTTCAGTGTCCTTTTCTTTTTTAGTGAAATCGTTCTTCTAAGTTGGGTTAGCAATCTTACCTAACCTAATGGTTTGTTCAGTCCTCTCAGCTATAACAACCAGGTTAATAAAATGTTGTGCAGAGCTTCTAACCAAGTATTCAAAGTACGGGGTTTTAAAGTGGTTGGAAAATAAGCTGATTATCTCCTTTTCCAACATGGGAGGGTTAACTTGTGCAGCTATTTCACTCCATCTTCTGGCGTATTCCCTTATGGACTTCTTGTTGTCCTTTTCCATAGCTTGCAAGCTTAACCGATTAGGGTCCATGTCTATATTGAACTTATATTGCCTCATAAAAGCATCAACTAAATCCTTTCATTTTTTAACCTTAGTATTGTCCAACAGTATATACCAAGTGAGGGCAGCGTCACTCAAACTATCTTGAAAGAAATGAATCAGCAATTTCTCATCATCAATCACCTCAGTCATTTTGTTGCAGTATGCCTTGAGATGAGTTACAGGGCATTAGGTTCTTGTATATTTAATGAATTCTGGCACCCTAAACTTCTTAGGAATGACTACGTTAGGTACCAAACACATATTGACAGCTTTCACCAACTCACACAAATGGTTTCCCTCAATTGCCTTTATTCTCTCTTTTAGGGTAGTCCATTTTTTCAATCCTTCTTCTTTCACCATCTTGCCCTTTTGAGATTCTTTCTTGGTAGAATCAATGGTAGATGAAATTCTCGAGGGGTATGTTGGTTGGAAATGCATAGCTTGTTGAAATTCAGATGACACCCTATTTGCCCCCAGATTCTGTGGATCAAAATGAGTTACATGCATATCTTTAGGCTGAGCTATAAGTTTTGCTTTTTTGGATTTATCTCTCAAGGCCTACTCGAGTAGACTAATAAGCCTTGCGACTTCTTCTTTAAGATTGTCCACCTCTTTTTGATGTTGGGCTTCCAACTAAGCTCTTTCTTCATTTTCTATTTGTCTTTTTCTCGAACGAGTGTTATAGATGGGTTTCAATGGGGAACTTATATTTCAACCTGCTAAATGTAAATCATGCAAAAATATTGATAAAAAAAAATATGTATGAAATGCAAACTTGCCCTTAACAGGATGCAACCTAGTAGGAAGATCCTAATTGTTGAGTGCATCAACGAGTTAGTCATTATCTAGTTTCAAAAGGTCTCTCGCATGCTCAATGATCGTCCTTGAAAGGTCGATATGAGACTTACAAGTAGTGTAAAGATAGAGGTCCTGAGTAATATCAGTTTGGCATATCAACCACTTTCAAGTAAACAATCAAGCGAGAGTTGGATGGTTTCACGAGTCTTACCCATACTAAAGCCATTGGGGTACCGTTACTCCCCCATTTATCCTAGGTTGTAAAGTGTGTGCTCTCAAAGTGATGCATGTCAATATAAACAAGGATGCATGCTAAAGTAGTAAATGCAGGAAAAATAACAAATAAACACAACAAACAAAATAGCAATAATAAGACAAGACAAAGCTTAATCTTAAGATCCCCAGTGGAGTCGCCATTCGATCGCACCCGACATTGCGGTGACCCTAAAAATAATCTTGATTATGGAAAAAGAACATATATATGGCATATGGTTCTTTTAAGGGAAAATATTTTGTTTAAGGAGTTGCCACCTAGTATTATGGTCACTAGGAACCCTAACTGGTCAATAGAGATTTTATGGTACGGGACTAGTTACATAAAATAGAAAATATTATCATCCCTTAAATGTTCTGCCTGAGGCAGACTGCATTGCTGGTTTTATCTTAGATTGCTAAACATTTATTGGTTTATGCTTTGATGGTTTACTTGCGATATTCTTGATTCTGGCGCCAGTGAATATTCGACTACAAATAATTCCAACTCTGGTGTTGGTAAATATTATGTAGCTATAAAATAAATTTAGATCAATATTTTTTTTATTCCTAACTCTAACGCTAGTGAATAAAAAAATAAAATAAATTCATTTTATTATGCATTCGCATATTTTTATTTTTATTTTTTATGTAGTTAAATAAAAAACAAAAAAAAACAATTAAATCAATATTTTTATTTCTGACTCTGGCGTCAGTAAATAAACCAATAAAATAAATTTTATTTTTCACACATGCATATATTTTTAATTTTTCTTGCTAAATAAAATAAAATATAATGAATAAAAATAATATAAATTTAAACCAGTATTTTATTCCCGACTCTGGCATTGGTGAATAAACCAATAAATTTATATTATTTTTATTCATCCATACACATATTTTTTCTATTTTTCTATTTTTCTATATATATATATATTTTTTATTTTTTTTAATTATTTATGTTTTTGGGGCTGGGCCCAGCCAGCCCAGCCTGGTCACTGGCCCAAGCCAGTGACTCGACTGGGCCACATCACGCATGAACTAGCTTCATGCGTGCATGACACTGTGCGAAGGTAATTAATTACCTTCGCACAATGTTAAATGCACTGAAATTTTCAAAACAAAAACAAAGAAATAGAGAAAGCCTACCTTGCTGCAGGTTGCTTCGCCGGAGTGTTAGTGTCTTGGGCGAAGATCGGTGATGGTGTTCATTGATAGGAAACTGAAATTCCTCCTTCTACCTCTGCCTTCCCGCCCTCTGTTTCTTCTGCTCTTGTCTGAAAAATTCTCCACATGCTCTGTTTTTCAAACTCTCTCTACTCTCTCTCGGTTTGTTTCTGCCTTCGTTGTTTTAGGCCAGTACTTGTGAGGGAAAGTTCGCTTCTGGTATGAGGTTAAAAAAAAACACTTAAGTGTCCCTCTTGTTTCTTTGTGTCGGTCTCTTTTCGAGTTTTTTTCCATCTCTTTTTAATCAACCTCTGTTTTTCAGTGCTCCTTTGCTTATATATAGCCTGGCGGGTTGGTAACGGGCGACATGCTAAGGGTCGACAACCATTAAGGCTCCCATAACTGAAGCCAACGGACAAAGATTACTGGTGCAACGTTTCTCCAGCCTTTACTGTAGAAAACGATCACTGGCTTAAAGGAGAAGAAGATGAACAACGTCTTCAAAACGACATCGTTTGGAGATAAAAGGTGGCCATTTTATGTTTTGACATATGCAGTTTCAAAAATCTTGTAATTAAGCCCTTGGTTTAAATTATAATTGCCCCCTGCATTTGCGCACCATTTTCAATGTAGTCCTTGGATTTTAAGTTCGCAATTTGGACCCTAAACTTTAATATTTCTTTAATTAAGTCCCTGAATAAGTTAATTCCAAGCTCAATTAAGTCTAAAACTTGTCAATTCTCCAATTAAACCCTTGATTAGATTAATTAAATTAATTCCAAGCTTAATTAAGTCTCAAAACTTATCAATTCTCCAATCAAACCCTTGATTGGATTAATTAAATTAATTTCAAGCTTAATCAAGTCTCAAAACTTATCAATTCTCCAATTAAACCCTTAACTTGATTAATTAAACTAGTCAAAAATTTAATTAAATCTTTAAACTTCCAATCATGTTGCCCTTAACCTAAATTTTAATTCATTCTTCATTTATTTCATTTTACTTGTTTTTCATCATTATTATTTTTGTCATAATTTTTTTTTATCATTTTCAATAAATAAAATAATAATAATAATTAAAATAAAAGGGTCAAAAATTAAGTTATGACGTAATGTTTTTTAGAAAAATAGTAAATGGTTTTTGCCTATGAGATTAAGGCTATAAACCACAAATAAGATAAATAAGGCATTTGAACCATTGAAATTATTTTTTCCATGTGGTATCTTCTTAAAAACATGATGACTTGAAAAGTCTTTGTCCTAAAGTATGGGCCATGCATAATTAGAGGATGTTTGACATGGTATAAATTGTTTTTTTTATTAGAAAAATATTAAAATAATATATATTTTTTTATTTTTTAAAATTATTTTTAATATTAGCACTTTAAAATGATTTAAAAATAAAAAATTTAATTTAAAATAAAAAATTTATTTTGTTAAAAAATACTTTTGAACACAAAAATAAATATATCTAAATAAAAAAATTTAGAAAAATAATAAATGGTTTTTGCCTAAGATAGATAAGGCATATAACCAATGAAATTATTTTTTCTAGTATCTTCTTAAACATACGACTTGAAAAGTCTTGGCCAAAAATATGAGGCAGGCAAAATTAAAAGATGTTTAAGAGTAGATATTATGTTTTAAAATATTTTTTATTTAAAAATATATTAAATTAATATTTTTATTATTTTTTTAAAATTATTTTTTATATTAGCACATTAAAATGATATGAAAATATAAATTTTTTTAAAAATTTTTAAAAATACAAAAATAAATATATCTAAAAAAATAAAAAAAAAATAGGAAACAGTAAATGGTTTTTGCCTGTAAGGTTAAGGGCAAGGCTATAGACTATATAATAAAGGCATTTAAACATTAATTTTTTTTTTTCATATTGAATCTTTTTAAATATATTAATGACTTGAAAAGTCTTTGCCCTTTGCCTGGAAGTAAGGGACATAAATAAAAAATCTTTTGCGCACAAATAAAAAATACTATCAGTAAATGTCCAAAGAAATGTAAAGAAACAGTCAGTGGTTTATGTCTACGAGGTCAGTAGAGTTTATATTATCCCGCACTCTGTCACGGTTTGGAACAAATTATTTATAATTTATAAACTAAAAAAATAAAAAAATATGTCTACGAGGTCAGTAGAGTTTATATTATCCCGCACTCTGTCACGGTTTGGAACAAATTATTTATAATTTATAAACTAAAAAAATAAAAAAATATATTTTTAAATTAAACATAAATAAAAATAATAAAAAACAATAATTTTTTCTATAATTACTAATAAGCTAAAGGAGATTTGTAGAACACGGTTACGTCTCCTAATTTTCATCAACACTTAAATCAATATCCATGACCATTTTTTTATTCTAGCTCCCTCGAGTTTTTAATCCTTTCTCTGCTTTGGTCAATAAATCTTATTTTTTTTTAATTTTATTTTTCTGCTACGATGTTTAAATTATACCACTTCTTGTAATACATGAGAGATATGACAAAAGAGTGAGAAATAAAAAAAATTGAATTTGTTTTTTTATTTTCTCTCTTTCCTTTGTGTTTATGGAACTTACATGGTTCAAAAAACAGAGTCACGATTTGTCAATGGGAATAATGCTATTATCAGTGTATCACACCGCTCTGGTTCATATCATAACAAGATCAGGGTTGCATGGAAAGGAAGAGAGGATGATGCAGAAGAGAATATTTATCATAAAAGTAATGAGGTAGTATTTTTTATTTAAAAATATATTAAAATAAATTTTTTTAAAAAAATATTTTTAATATTAATATATCAAAATAATTTAAAAATATATAATTAATTTTGAAAAAATTAATTTTTTTTAAAATATTTTCAAACCACTAACGGTGCAAAGAAAGGAAAGAGAGAACGTGTAGGCTATTGATGACCTTGACCAAGACATGATGCTCTTAATAATCTCCATTGACCAAGACTTGCACTTCACGTGGAAGCTGAGGCATCTTTCTTTTTAAACACGCTATCAGTAAACGTCCAAAGAGATTTAATATTATATATAGAGCAGTTGTGAAGTGAATGGATATTCAAAGTTAAGTAATTACCCACCAAGTTCTCATTGCTCTCAATTATTACTCCCATACCCACTTCGATATTATCTTTTTTTTTTTTATTAAATATAAAAAAAATTATAGATCAAATGAAACAAAACTAGAGAATCAACTAGACTACAGCTGGAGCAAGAAAAACTAACCCAAAAACTAAAGAGCTATAAATAATTTCCATTGACGAAGACTTGCACTTCACATGGAAGTGCTGATCTTCTTAGATGTCAATGGAAATGACTAGGAAGCGATGCATCTTTTTAAAAACATCGATGACTTGAATATTATAAATAGGGAAGTTGTGAAGTGAATGGATTCAAAGTTAAATTTCCCACCAAATTCTCATTGCTCTCAATTATTACTTCCATACCCACTTCGATATTATCTTTTTTTTTTTTTTGGTGATCATGCTGCTGCTAAAGCACGACAAGTCGTTTCATAATCTTTATGTGCTTATTGTGCTTCTGTTGCTCATGAAACCTGCTCCTGGGTTCATTTCTGGAGTGAAAGGGGCAACTTTCGGGTGCATAGAGACGGAGAGACAAGCCCTTCTCAAGTTTAAAGAAGACCTTATTGATGACTTTGGTCTTCTTTCAACCTGGGGAAGTGAAGAAGAGAAGAGGGATTGCTGCAAATGGAGAGGAGTTGGCTGTGACAACATAACTGGTCATGTTACTCATCTTGATCTTCACCGGGAGAATTACGAAAAATATTTAACAGGTAAGATCAGTAATCCACTACTTGAGTTGCAACATTTAAGTTATATGAATCTAAGTGGAAGCAATTTTGAAGGGAATTCTTTTCCATATTTCATTGGTTCCCTAAAAAACCTAAGATACCTGGATCTCTCCTCCATTGGTATTGATGGAACTCTTTCAAATCAGCTTTGGAATCTCTCAAGATTACAGTATCTTGATCTTAGTGATAATTATTATGTTAATTTTAAAAGTCTTGACTTCCTCTCTAACCTTTTTTATCTTGAGTATATTAACCTGAGTGGAACCAACCTCAGCCAAGCTATTGACTGGATACAATCAGTTAACAAGCTTCCACTTTTAAAAGTCTTACGGTTAAGTAGTTGTGATCTTTCAAAAAGCAGCCCTCCCTCACTTTCTTTTACAAATTCTTCTAAATCCCTAGCTGTCATTGATCTCTCTTCAAACAATCTTGCTTCTTCAACATTCAATTGGTTGTCCAACTTTAGTAACAGCCTTGTTGATCTTGATATTAGTTCTACCATGATTATCAGTTCTAAAAACCTCAATTGGCTTTCCTATTTTTCTTCTATTGAGCATCTTGACCTGAGTGATAATAATCTTAGTCAGACCATTGACTGGCTGCAGGTGATTTACAATCTCCCTCGCTTACATGAATTGGGGTTAAGTTCTTGTAGTCTTTCAATTATCGGTCCTCCATCTCCTTCGCTTGTAAACTCCTCTGAATCTCTTGTTGTCGTTGATTTCTCTGCAAACCAGCTTACATCTTCAATATTTTATTGGTTGGCCAACTTCAGTAACAACCTCGTTGATCTTGACCTCTCATATAACCAATTACAAGGTTCAATTCCAGATGCTTTCACAAACTTGACTTCTCTTAGGACTCTTGATCTATCCTATAACCAATTACAAGGTTCAATTCGAGATGCTTTCACAAACAGGACTTCTCTTAGGACTCTTGATCTATCCTCTAACCAATTACAAGGGGATTTGAGTTCATTTGGGCAGATGTGCAATTTAAATGAACTGTATACAAGGGGAAATAATCTCACTGGAGAGCTGTCTCAGCTGTTTCAAGACTTTCATGGATGTGTGGAGAGCTCACTAGAGATTCTGCAACTAAGCGGAAATCAGCTTCAAGGTTCACTGCCTGACATCACAAGATTCACTTCCATGAGAGTGCTGGATCTCTCTCAGAATCAACTGAATGGATCTTTACCAAAACGATTTAGTCAACATTCTGAACTTGTTTCCTTGAACTTGAATGACAACCAACTCACTGGATCACTTACGGATGTTACGATGCTTTCATCATTAAGAGAGTTGTGGATTGATAACAATCGCTTAGATGGGAATGTTTCTGAAAGTATTGGAAGCCTATCTCAGCTCGAGGAATTGCATGTTAGAGGGAATTCCCTACAAGGTGTGATGTCTGAAGCTCACTTTTCAAATCTCTCCAAATTAACGGTATTGGATTTAACTGATAACTCCCTAGCTTTGAAATTTGAGTCTAACTGGGCTCCTTCTTTTCAATTGGTTCACATATTTCTTTCGTCTTGTGATCTGGGTCCTCATTTCCCTCAATGGCTTCGAAATCAAAATAATTTCATGGAGCTAGATATTTCTAGTTCTGGAATTTCAGATACAATCCCTAATTGGTTTTGGAACTTGACCAATTCCAAGTTGGAATACTTAGACCTTTCTCACAACAAGATGAGTGGAATTTTGCCAGATTTCTCATCAAAATATTCCAATCTCCAAAACATAGATTTGAGTTTCAACCTGTTTGAGGGTCCATTACCACTTTTTTCATCAGATGCCACATCAACCTTGTTTCTCTCTAACAATAAGTTTTCAGGTCTAGCTTCTTTTCCATGTAATACTGGAAGTCGTATGAAGGTCCTTGACCTCTCAAATAACCTGTTGACGGGATGGATTCCTGATTGTTTAAGAAATTTCACAAGTTTAGGTATTCTGAATTTGGCCAGCAACAACTTTTCAGGTAAAATTCCCAGCTCCATGGGATCAATGCTCAATCTTGAAACATTGAGTTTGCATAATAATAGCTTTGTTGGAGAATTACCTTTGTCTTTGAGGAATTGTAGTTCTCTAGTATTTTTAGACCTGAGCTCAAATAAGTTGCGAGGAGAAATACCAGGCTGGATAGGAGAAAGCATGCCATCTCTGGAAGTCCTATCCCTACAATCTAATGGATTCAATGGAAGCATACCGCCAAATCTTTGTCACCTGTCAAATATTCTGATCTTGGACCTATCTCTAAACAATATCTCGGGAATCATTCCAAAGTGCCTTGATAATTTCACTTCCATGGTTCAAAAAACAGAGTCAGAACATTTCCTTGCGAATAATGCTGTTCTTAGTAGGTATTACAGTGGACCAGGTATCTATGGTACATATCAGAATAAGATGAGGGTTGGATGGAAAGGGAGAGAGGATGATTATGGAAACACACTAGGACTTTTGAGGATCATTAATTTTGCAAGAAATAAATTAATAGGTGAAATTCCAGAAGAAATAACAGGACTCTTACTGTTGGTTGCACTGAACTTGTCGGGAAATAATTTGACTGGAGAAATCCCTCAAAAGATTGGGCAGTTGAAACAGTTGGAATCACTTGATTTGTCAGGAAACCAATTATCTGGAGTAATTCCTATCACAATGGCTGATCTAACTTTTCTATCTTCCCTGAACCTCTCCAACAATCACTTGTCGGGGAGGATTCCGTCAAGCACTCAGCTGCAAGGCTTTAATGCTTCACAATTTACCGGTAACCTTGCATTGTGCGGGAAGCCACTCTTACAGAAATGCCCTGGAGATGAGACGAATCAAAGTCCACCTGCTAATGATGACAACCGAGGCAAAGAAGTCGTCGCTGATGAATTCATGAAATGGTTTTGTACTGCTATGGGAATTGGTTTTAGTGTATTCTTTTGGGGAGTTTCAAGTGCTTTACTGCTAAAACGTTCCTGGAGACATGCCTATTTCCGGTTCTTGGATGAATCATGGGACTGGCTCTATGTGAAGGTAGCACTGCGCAAGGCACGACTTCAACGAGAATTTCAGAGGCTGCGAGAGCACGTTCTTGCTTAGAAGGATTGCAAGGTAATATGGTTATTCACATATCTTTTCCTTTCTTTTTATATTGAAGACTAATGGCCCGTTTTCGCGCTTTCTGGTTTCCTCCATTTTACACCAGGAGGTGCAGCTGGGTGCACAACAAGTCCTCTTTGCTGGAGCTACATCGTCCTTTACCTTGGCAACTTCATCGTCGTCTACTACTACCAAGTTTGAAATAAGGTTCCATTGGAGAACTCTTTGTGCAGCTGCTGGGGTTTTATGGGAAACTATGAAAGTGATTATGTAATATATTATGGAATCTCAAAGTTAGTTTTTACGTGAATTTCATTTGAAATGTTTTTGCAAATATTTAGTTCTTTACTTAACAGTGTGAAGATGGAACATATTCATTGTCCAAATCAAAAAATTATGCCAGTACTTGCTTATTTTGCTACAGAATTTAATTAAAAACACATGTCATTTACATTTTTATTTATCTGCTTTTGTTGAATTATATGCATTAAATCAAGCAAGCACGAATTGAAATTGATGTTAATTCAAACCTATACATATAATCACCGGAGGAAATAAAATTTCAGAGAAATTTCTTCGAAAATTAGTTCAAAAGGTATAAATGTGTCAATGGTGATTGTTGAAAAGTATGCCCAATCGTATAAGAAAGGATCGAAGGAGAAAAAATGGTGCCTTCACATATTGCTTTCTTCTGTGTTTTAGTCATTTAATTTGTTCTTCATTTTGATCTTTCCATTTGAGTTTATTTGAGATTTGATTAAATAATTTATTTTGATTCATTTTATATGAGTTTCTTATAAAGTCAAAAAAATATTCCAGCATTAAATTGATACTTAATTTCACAAAATTAGATAAAATTTTATTGATTAACAATGATTAAAACTTTGGGTGCCAAAATTGACGCAAGAAAAAAAAATTCATCCGCTTTATCTTCTTTTTTTCTTTTCATTGTAGCTTAGTTGTGTTTTGAAGTATTTTGGTCCCTCGAGTTTTAATTTTTGCAACTTTTATACCTTTTTTCTAAGGTTTTAATATTTTAGTTTAAAAATTAATTTTTTGTTTAAATTTCAGTTTCTAAGTATTGTTTTATGTATAAGTTTTGGATTTGACCTTTTCTTTTCTTCTTTGTATCACCCTTGTATCCCTTCAATTTGGTTTTCATTAGCTAGTTTTTAATTGTAATCTAGCTATATCAATAAAATCTTTCGATTATTATTAAAAAAGTTGTGAGTACAGCTTGATTTATACAAAAGCTAAAGACAACAAAGGCACATAGAATATATAATTTAATGAGCGAAAGATGTTGCAATGTAACTCTTAAATTCATAATTTTATTCTAAATTCATAATTTTATTCTCTCTTAAAATAATACTGATAAAATCTATCTCTCTAGAAGGTTTACAAAATCTTAAATAAGCCAGAACCTCAACTTGAAAATAAAAAATAAAAAAATGAAAATACAAAGGAATTAAGCATGAATTTAGAAGAAAAAAAAATTCATGAATTTATAAATAACAAGGAAAATAACAAAATTAGCTCACACTGAGGCCCGAATGAGATTTTTGATAACTAAATATTTGAAAGTACATATAAAGATACAATTGCTTTGATAAGGAACATGGCTAAAGAATTTTTAAAAGTTATGGTACTTTTATGTCATTATTCTAGTTTGGAGAGGCTGAATCTTTTCTTGGGCCTAGACTTCTACTATTGGTCCATAAATTCATCAGTCAGCCATTCACATAATCTATCTAGAGCAGATTATCATCTAGTTATGACAAATCCATATTTAACTGTTCAGAATCACCTGTTATCTTATGCTAGCTACATCAGTACTACAACAGAGATTTCAAAGCCAAGATTAACTCCACTTTTCTTAATAATCGGCAAGGTAATAACACACGATAATCGATTTGGTTTTTCCCATCAAATGATGTGTATGTTTTTATAAGTTGGTGAATTGCATAGAACATGAATTATGTTTTGGGAATTAATTTTATTAATAGTTCATTCTTCATCTCTAAAATTCCTTTTCCCTGCAATCTAATGGGTTCAATGGAAGCATATCGCCACATATTTGTCACCTAGCAAATATTCTGATCTTGGACCTATCTCTAAACAACATCCCTGGAATCACTCCAAAATGCATCAATAACCTTAGTTCCCTTGTTTGGAAAATAGTTGCTGGGAATTCCATAACTAGCCATGGATTTAATTTTGGTAGCAACGTGTTACAGCTGGAGAGTAGTGTGTAACTGTGACGGTTATCGTAGGTAGTTTAAGGTTGGGTAGGCGCAAAGACACATGGAGAAATCATTAGGAATCAGTTGGAGTTAGTTAACAATATTTAGAATAAGCATGTAATGCGTATGGGAAGAATATATAACTATAGAGAGTTTACGTATGGGGTATGAAAAGTAATAACAGAATCATTTCTTCCTAACTCTTTATTCGTCCTCTGTTTCTCCCTATTCTTAATTTCTTGTTAAGCTAAGCTGAACAATTGGTATCAGAGGTTGCACTATGAAGAATTCAACAAACTGATCAAAGATAGAAGTGTGGATGACTATATAGAACGATTTGAATAGCTAAGATCATTGATGGATGCTCTTAATCCATCCTTGATGGAATCCTACTATGTCTCTAGCTTTATTAATGGGCTGAAGGATGATATCAAGCCAATGCTAAAGATCTTAAAACCTTCAAAGGTGTTAATGGCATTTGAAAAAGCCAGATGGCAGGAGGAGTCTAATAATGCATTATCTAGGAGGATCAAATTGACGTAACGAAGTAACACTACATTTAACAGTGGAAGAGTAACCAGTAATGTTCCACCTAAAGTTTTTAGTCCAACCAAGGCTAAAGGGGTGAAGCCTCCTCCAGATAGCTTATTCAAACAGAAAAAGAGACCGAGACAGTGCTTTAAGTGTGGTGACAAATACATGCTTGGGCATTAAGGGTTTACATATTATAGAAGGTATGGAGGAAGATGAGGACGGAAGGATCAGGGAACTAGAAGATAAAGTGCAGGATGAACATAAGGAGGTGAATAAGATAGATGAATTTGGGTTATCATTAAACGCCTTATATATTAACAGAGAATTGTACCTACAATACGATCAGGATTAAGGGAAATTGTCAAGGAAGAGACCTTATAATCCTAATAAATAGTGGGAGTACACACAATTTCATTAATGAGAGCACGATTATGGAGTTGAAGGTTTCCTCAAGTAAAACCATGTTGTTAGCAGTGACTATAGCTAATGGAAGCATCATACTATGTGAGATACGTAGCCCGGGGTTTACTTCGTTTATGCAAGGCTACGAATTCAAGGCCAACTTGAGAATGTTGAAATTAGATAGGTATGATATGGTGCTGGGAGTAGATTGGCTGAAGAAGTATTCTCCTGTGCTCTTTGACTTCATCAAGTTGTATTTATCATTTAGAAAAGAGGGTAGAATGATTGAGCTGAAGGGCATATCTTAGGTTTCTGACTTGCAAATGATAACAACAATTAAAGAGTAGAGAAGCTTCAAGGATATGGTGGTGGGACTAGTTGGTCAGTTCTTTGTAATGGACAATGAAGAGGAAGGTAAGCCAATCGAAGCAGCCATAGAGATTAAGGCTTTATTGATGGAATTTGCTGGACTTTTTGAGGAACCGCGAACCTTGCCACCAGCAAGGAAGTTTGATCATAAAATACCACTGAAACTAGAATCACAACCTATTAATATCAAACCCTATAAAAGCTCGTTAATTCAGAAAGGAGAGATTGAGAAGCTGGTAAAAGAAATGCTCTCTAATGGCGTGATATAAACAGTGTTAGCCCCTTTGCATCTCGAGTGCTACTTGTAAAAAAAAAAAAAACATGAAGGTTCTGCATTGACTATAGGCAATTCAATGAGCAGACCATCAAAAACAAATTTCTCATTCCTCTTATAGACGATCTTCTGGATGAACTGCATGGTTCCAGATTCTTCTCCAAGCTGGACCTGAGATCATGTTATCATCAGGTCAGAATGCATAAGAAGATATTGAGAAAACAATGTTTAAGATGCATCAAGGGCATTACAAGTTTAGGGTCATGCCTTTTGGCCTCCCAAATACGTTAGCCACCTTCTAGGCATTGATGAACAACATGTTAGAGCCCCTTCTGTGAAAGTTTGTGTTGGTATTTTTTGACAACATACTCATTTATAGCTCAGATTTCGAGCTGCACCTTAGCCACCTCAGGTAAGTTTTGAAAACCTTGAGTGCTAACCAGTTGTTGCCCAAGAAATCCAAATATACATTCGGTGAACAACAGGTAGAGTATTTGGGGCATGTGAATTCCATAGAAGGAGTGGCAACCAATAGGAAGAAAATTGAAGTTGTGGACAATTGGCCTACTTTGCAATCCTTGAAGGAATTACGAGGATTCCTGGGGTTGGCTGGGTATTATAGGAAGTTCATATGACATTTTGGGATCATTAGTAAACCCCTCACCAATTTGCTGAAGAAACACAATTATGGTTGGAATGCATAAGCTCAACAAGCCTTCATCAGTTTAAAAAAAACCCTATGTGAGGCGCCAGTTCTAGTCCTGCCTGATTTCTCCAAGACATTTGTTCTGGAAACCAATGCCTGTGATTCTAGTTTGGGGGTTGTACTAAGCCAAGAAGGTAGACCAGTAGCATACTTCAACAAATCCTTAAGCCCAAAACACACGGGGTTGTCCATTTATGAAAAGAATACTTGGTTATTCTCGTAGCTGTGGAGAAATGGAGACACTACTTGGAATAAGAGAAATTCATTATATGAACAGATCATGAAAGCTTGAAGTATCTTTTGGATTAAAGAATTCATACTTCAATCCAAAAGAAAGGTCTAACAAAGCTTTTGGGGTTAAGGTATAAAATATTGTATAGAAAGGGAAATGAGAACATTGTTGTTGATGCATTATCCATGAGGAACCATAGTGGAATTCCGATTAAGGATGTCACGGGGGTCACGAGCCGACGTGACGTCGTCTGGCGATGGCGAAGGCTTTTGTCATGCCTCTTGTGTGAGGTGTTGTGTGTTGGAAACGATTTTGGATTTAATCATAAAATTATGATTAATGTTCAGGAGTCGCCACCTAATATTATGGTTACTAGGAACCTATGGTCTGCGAGAGTCTGAGTAAGGGACTGGTTATGCAAGGAAAAAACGCATCACCCCCAGTGCAGCTTACCTAAGGTAAGCTGCATTGTTGTTTGATTGTTTTTCCCTAAGTCGGGTTTCTATTTGTTAGTCTTTTCTAAAGTTCAAGGTAGATCTCTCTTCATGAGACAGTCTCTACTTTATTGGGTTAAATCCTAACCGTTTTAAAGTCTGAATTTTAGCATCCCTTTTTTACACCTTGTATTTTTAATACCTGAGGGTGTACTTTATCTTGTAATTTTACACCCCACAGATATTAAAGTCTACATCTGGATCCTAAAAAAAAGATTGGAAATTTTTTTTTGACATTTTTGAAATTATCGTATAATTTTACACCCCACAAATATTAAAGTCTACATCTGGATCCTAAAAAAAAGATTGGAAAAAGATTTTTGACATGTTGGCCAAATCCCAATAGATAATCATAAACTGGTTATGATATCCATTTTTGAAATTTTTTTTAAACATGAAAAATATGCAATTTTTGTTTTTTTTATGAAGGTATGCTTGGAAAATTTTTAAGATTTGACTGTATGTATGAAAACAAAATATTTTTTGTTTGTTTTAGAAAAACTGAATTAATTTAAAATATTCTGAGATTTTTTTGAAATATTTGAATTTGTTTTGAAATATTTCAGAGAAAATCAGGTATTTTAATACCGGATTTGTATTTTACAGTGTAAATCTACAACTCGATATCATGCAAAATGGGTAGAAAAATATAAGAGAAAATCACAAATTTTTTTTTAGGGTTTTTGAATTTATTTTCATTATTTTGGGGCCGTGCTGGACCCTGCCTAGCCATTTGGGCTAGGTTAAAACTGGCCTGACCCAAGTGAGTGAATTATTTGCAGAACCTGAATAGTAAGTTCACGTTCTGCATGCAACTTTACAGTTGCAAACGGTGGAGTGAAGCGGGAGGCAACCTTGCGGAGGAGAAGAAGTTGTTGTCACTGGCTTAGAGTGAGGTTCAAGGTGGTTTGGTCGTGGAAGACGAGAGTCTAATGGTGGCGTTGGTGGAGAGTTTTGGCCGCTGGAGTCGCTGTGGGAGAAAGAAGAAATTGGTTTGCAGAGGAGAGAGAAAGGTTCACGGTGGCTCTTGGTAGTCGGTTGGTGGCTTTCTATGGTGGAGAAACGGGTGGTGGCTGGAACGGCTGGGAGAGAGGGAGAGAGAATGCTGCAGAATCGGGGCAGGGAGGCTGGTTTTTGGACGACTTTGGACCCAATTTTCTCTTTCTTCAGGCCATGAAATCCACCTCTATTTATAGTTGGTTGAAAAGGGCAATCTTTTATACACTGAGGAAAAATTACAGCCCTTGATTCAGTTGATAAGGATCCCAACCATTGCCTCAAAGTAGGCATCCTGAGTTGTCAAATCTGCAGGAAAAGGCTAATTGAGTTGGCCTATTTATGCCGGCGCCGATGGGTTGTCATTCATCCTGAACGGGCCATATGGGTTTGTAGATAAATTGCGGAGGATCATTTTCGTGCAAGATTTGTTAATTTTGATAGACGTTAGATGCATTAAATTCACCTACAAAACAACTTCCCTGAGTTGTCATTTCAGAGAAAATTAAAGAAGAAGATGAACGGTACCAGAGTTCTGTTTTTGGCCAAAGTTCATTTCAGTCCTCCCTCTTTAAATTTAATTTAATTGCACCCATAATTAACCCTAAAACTTCAATTTTCTTACGTTTTGACCCCTGATTTCAATCAATTAACTCGGTAAAAATTAAATTTGGTCTCTTAAAATTTCAATCTTCTCAATTAAGCCCAAATAGAGCTCCCAAACTTAATGTTTCATCAATTAAGCCCCAAATAAAATTAATTTGACCCATATAATTAAGTCATTGCACTTAATTAAATCCTTCAATTGGACCTAGATTAATTCTTAAACATAATTAAAATTTAATTTGACCCATGATTAAATCAAATTGGCATATTAAAAATTTAATAATGTTCTTCGACTTAATTTTTATGCAAATTCGTCCAATAATCATTTAATTTGACCATGAATTTGCATTTTTTTTTCATTTTTTGGTATAATGGGGTACACTTAGGCTTTAAAATTTCCTCCAAAATTGCTGCTTAATTTCCCAGCCTACTTTCTTCATGTTGCCAGCCTTTATTTTATTTTTTGATTTTTATTTAGAAAAAAAATTGATTTTTGAGGAATAACCCAGAATTGAGTTATGACAAAGGATATCGGGGTCTGGAAGCAATAATCAATGTACTTCTTGCCTGGTATGAAGAGGTTCATGTATCTTATGAAAAGGACTGTAAGTTGTAGACCATTATCATGGGCAAGTTGACGGGAGCAACAGGGAACCCGACTATACTTATACAAAGGGTGTCTTGAGATACAATGGCAGGATAGTGGTGGAATAGGATGGAAACCTTAGAACCCAATTAGTGAAGTCTATTCATGACTCCTATGTTGGGGGACATTTTGGCATTCGGAACACATACAGAAGGCTAAAAATAAGCTTTTATTGGTTTGGTATGAAGGCAATGAAAAAGGCAGTGGAAGAATGCAATGCATGAATGCAAGCCAAAGTATAGAGGGTAGCTTATCCAGCGTTGTTGCAGCCTCTTCCAATCCCTGGTGATATGTGGGAGACCATTGTCGTGGACTTTTTAGAGGGATTACCAAGTTTAGAAGGAAGGAATGCTATTATGGTAGTGGTTGATCGATTCACTTAATATGAGCATTTCATTGCACTCACTCATCCCTTCATAGCACAAGACATTGCACGACTATTCTTAGATCATTTCTACAAGTTCCATGGACTATCTACAGTTATTATTGTCATAGACAGGGACAAGATCTTCACTAGTTTATTTTGAAAGGAATTATTCAAGAAGTTGGGGGTTCGGTTGTTAATGAGCACGACCTATCACCCACAGACAGATAGGCAGACCGAGAGAGTGAACCAATGTTTAGAAACATATCTTTGATGCATGACCATGCATCAACCGGTCATGCATCAACCGAAACGATGATTTCAGTGGTTATCATTGGCGTAGTGATGGTATAATCCTAGCTATCACTCAACATTGGGCATGAGTCCTTTTCAAGCTCTTTATGGTTATGCACTGCCACAGAGGGAGTGGATTTCTCATGAACCTACACTAGTAGCTGCAGTGGAAGAGGTGATATAGCGGAGGGCTAACATGGACCACACACTGAAGAAGCAGCTGGAAACAGCAAGGCGCAGGATGAAGCAAATGGCTACCAAGAACCGATCAGAGAGGGCATTTTCAGAGGGCGATTGGGTTTTTCTGAAGATTCAGCCTTATAGGCAGAACAGTGTTGCATTAAGGAAGAACCTTAAGCTCAATCCTAGGTATTATGGTCCTTATCAAATCAGCAAAAGGATTGGAATGGTGGCCTATGAGTTGAAACTGCTAGAATGAAGCCTGATACATCTAGTGTTCCATGAATCCTTACTTAAAAAAAAGATTGGAGACGCAGCAGTTGTGTCTACTAGTATCAGATAAGGAAGGGTGGATGCAGATCGTGCCTGTAGCTATACTGGACAGGAAACTGATGAAGAAGGGCAACAGGGCAGTAACAGCAGGGTTGATTCAATGGTCCAATCTTTACCCAGAAGACGCAACATGGGAAGATCTTGAAGATCTCCAAAGGCAGTTTCCAGATGCCTCACACCTCTCATGACAGACACAACTGAGCATTCTTGTGGACAAGAATGCATTCAAGGGAGGAGTATTGTCACAGCTGGAGAGTAGTGTGCAACTGTGACGGTTATCGTAGGCAGTTTTAGGTTGGGTAGGCGCAAGGACACATGGAGAAATCATTAGGAATCAGTTGAAGTTAGTTAACAATTAGAATAAGCATGTAATGCGTGTGGGAAGAATATACAAGGATAGAGAGTTTATGTATGGGATACGAAAAGTACTAACAGAATCATTTCTTCCTAACTCTCTGTTCTTCTTCTCTGTTTCTCCGTATTCTTCATTTCTTGTTAAGCTAAGCTTAACACAATGTCATGCTCCAATATCTTTATCGAAACAAGGTTAGGTTTGGATGGAAAGGAAGAGAGTGTGAATATGAAAATACTCTTGGACTTTTGAGGATCATTAATTTTGCAGGAAACAAATTAATAGGGGAGATTCCAGAAGAAATAATTAACAGGACTCTTACAGTTGATTGCACTGAACTTATCAGGAAATAATTTGACTGGAGCAATCCTTCAAAAGATTGGGCGGTTGAAACATACAATATCTTGATTTATCTGGAAACCAATTATCAGGAGTAATTCCAATGAAAATGGCTGATCTGTATTACTTCGAAGAAAATCTCAGAGCTTGTATGAGCACGTTCTTTCGTAGAAGGATTGCAAGGTAATATCTTTTCTTTTTTCTTTTTAGCATAACAATCCATGAGACTAAACCTTTTATAGTGTATACTAATGGTACGTTTTCATGCATTCTGGATTTTCCCTTTTCATTTAATACCAATTAAGAGCTGCAGCTTGGTGCATAATAGGTCCTCTTTTGTCAAAGGAGTTCGTATTGTTAGTGTACGTGTTTGCTGGTGCTACATCATCGTTTACCTTGTTATCTTCATCGTTGTCTACTACTACAGGTTTGTAGTAAGGTTCCATTGGAGAACTCTCTGTACACCTGCGGGTTTTTATATGAAACTATGAAAATGATTATGGAATCTCAAAGTCGGTTAGGAATGTATAATTTTGTTGCGTAACTTCGTGAAAATGTTGTCGTCACGTATGTAGTTCTTTGCTTAACAGTGTGAAGATGGAACATTTTCATTCTCCAAAATAAAAAAACAATGTAGTGCCACATGCTTATTTTGCTATCTCAGTAATAAATTCGCAGTAAAGCTAACCTCCTGAGATTTGCATTTTATTCTTTTTGCTCACGGCCGGAACTGCCTATTGATGGTGCGTGTATAAAAAAAACATCAGTGTGAAATAGAAACTGAAAGTCTGAAACAGCAAAAACACCTCACCCACACCATGCATCATTTTATTCCATTCCCTTTACTATTCTGCACATTTTCTCTCCAAAGCAAAGCTGGCGTTGCTCAGAGGGTAGAGAGAAAGAAAGAAAGAGTAACTGAGGACAAACTGAAGCTCTGTTTCCGACGTACCAATTACCATTGAAAAGATATAAACTAGATGAACTTGATGAGACCTTAGAAGACCATCAAAAGTGGCAAGAGTGACCACACCCTCCGCTCAAAAAAGAAAATTTCATCAAAATTGTTAAAAATAGACGTAACTCATATTTAATTTTAAAATCTGGATATCATTTTTTTTTTTTTTTTTTTTTAAAGAAGACGTATATAAAATGACTCTTATCCCTAAAAATAGAGATTTTATCGAGGCTGTTAAAAGAATGGGGTGTTAGACCCATATGGCCGATAAGAATTGGATTTGGACTCCAGGAGATTTCATTTCTTCTTGCTACAAACGTGTAGTTGTACATGCTCTCTATCTTGAAACTTGTAATGTTTTGAAAAGATCCGGAAACATTTATATCCCCTGAAAATAACAAGTGAGGTCTTCTTGAAATACATATGGCAATCACTTGCAGCTTAGGAAAAATGGGGGGATTGCATTGTTTAGTGTAGGAAAAGGACTAGAAAACCCTAATGCAACGATTCATGTGGTAAGCCAGATTTAGTTAAATGGATTCTGCTATGTGTTCGAAACCTGATAACTAGTTTCTGTTAGAACCCCAACAATCCTGAGTCCGAAGTCCAGTGGCGGAGCCACGTTTAAAATTTTTTAAAATATATTTTTAATATTAGAATATTAATATAATAGGTTAATGAGAGTTTGATACATTGAAAACTGAAAAAAGTGGAAAGTTATTGTTGAATTATATTTTAATATAATATATAATATATAGGTACAGCTCATTTACTCAAAAAACAAAATTCTTTTTTTTCTTTCATTAATTAACATAAAGCTTCTTTTCATTTTGATCTGTTATTGCATGTCTCTGTCACTCTCATGCAAATTTCTATTTTTTTGCTTTATGAGGTAAATTTCTTTCATTTTTTTAAATTTATTTTATTATCTAATTTTAGTTATACTCTTTTATAATTAATCATTAAAAACATTAAGGTTTATGATAATTTAGAGGTTTTGATATGAATGTATTCAAATTAAATATTTGAATTTACTAATTTAATCAATTAAATTTTTTTTTATTATAAATGAATAAATTAATGTTCATACAAAACCACTATTCTTGGCATTTATTGTATTGACAGAGTATATTATTGAAATTATTTAACCAAGATCTTTTAATTCACTATAATCATGAATTAATTATTAATTGAGGTCTCTTAATTTACAATGTACATATATTGATTGTCATTTTATATCATAGATTTGTTTGTAATTAATTGTTAATGAGATGCTTGAAGTCAGGAGAGGCATGGGTTTAAATTCTATAAGCTACAATTTTTCTCTCTCGGTATTTTCTCTTATTTGAAACTAGAATATAGTATTAAAACTTGTTTTGTATATTTGACTTGGTGAGTTCATACAACTTTTGTGTGTGTTTAGAAATAATTTAAATGTTTAGAAATGATTAAGTATAATTTAATCAACATACTTATTATATGTATATAGATATGAATTGAAATGAGTTTTAATGAATTGATGTGTATTTTGCTATGAATTTCATATGAAAGATTTAGAATTATTGTATAACTCAACTGATTATTGTTTAACAATGAATTATTATTTAGTTGTGTTAATTATTATGTAGGCACTAATAATAATAATAATAAAAAACCAGCAGGTTTATCAATTAAATTAACATATCACTAGACAAGTATTTCTAGCGTAAATACCTTAGGGATGAAAAGTCATTTAAAGTTTCAAGTTATGTAATTTAATCAACTTCAAAGAAAAATTATATTAAAAAGTTATATAATATTTGTTATTAATTTGTCCCCTTATCTTAAAAACTCTTGCTCCACCACTGGTCCGAACCCATTCATACAAAGAGTGTGTTTGGTAGTGTGGTAGCGGTTGCTTTTCAAATAGCTTTTCGTGCCGAAATACATGCCAATGATTTTTTTTATTTTTTAAAAATCATTTTTAATATCAGCACATCAAAACGATCTAAAAAGTACAAACCGAACTCAATTTTAGCAAAAAAAAAATTTAATTTTGACAAAACACCGTTTGGAACGCAATGACAAACGGTGTCAAAGCAAAAAACTTCGACTAGCAATTTAAAGTGTTTCGCAGATGGAAACAATAAATGCAATTAAAAAGAAATTAACAAAGTGGGACAAGAAAAATCCAAGTAATAGATTCAGCTTTCATAGAAATTAAAGTTAAAAAAGACAGAGATTAGGTTGATGCGGGACAGAATGTCTATCAAATAAAGGAACGGGAAAACGTGTGGGCTATTCATATAGAAGTGTTGATCTTCCTGGATGTCAATGGAAATGACTAGGAAGCTGAGGCATCTTCTTAGACATAATGATCTTGAAATCAAAGAGTGATGGATAGTTTTATATCACTACATCAAAATAATATAAAAACATTAAAAAAATAAAAAAAAATTAATTTAAAATAAAAAAACTTTTTTAAAATAATTTTTTTTAAAAAAAAACAATAGATGGTTTTTGCCTATAGATCTCCCACATAATAAGATAAATAAGACATCTGAACCATTAAAATTATTTTTTTTAACGTGTCATATCTTAACCCGTGGTCTTAAACAAATAATAATAATAATAATAAAGAATTTCTGTTTATCCCAAAAGCTCATCCCAATTTTTCATTATCCTTTAGCCTCTCTCATCTCATTCTTGCAATTGTACCTTTCAATGTCCATCAAATCTCAATCCATTGATTTCCTTCACCAATCTCTTATGAAGCCGACATGCTGGATGAAGAACACCATCACTTTGTCCAGATGTATTTTTTTTCTTCTAAAATTACTAATATGCTAAAGGAGACTTGGAGAGCACGGTAGCATCTTCTACTTTTCATCAACACTCAGAATCAATATCCATGACCATTTTTTCAGTCTAGCTCCCTCAAGTTTTTAATCCTTTCTGCTTTGGTCAATAAATCTCTTTTTTTTTCCTGCTATGATGTTTTACTACAAGATTTCATAGTTTTACCGACGAAAATATTCTGTCGGTGTGTGATTATGAGTTCGTCGGTAAATTATTTACCGACGTCTTCACTGACAGAATACGTTCATTGGCTTTCCTTTCGTCGGTAATTCCACATTTCATCGCTATATCGGTTGGAAACACAAAAAATCATTTGCTGATGGCTTTACAAATAGAATTTGCATGCCAAAAAAAAAGTTTTCCGCTTGAAATATATCGACGGATTTATTCCATCGATGATAGCATGATTTTTTGACGGACATGTACCGTCGGTAAATTTATCGATGAGTGTTTGAAATACCGACCGAATATATCCGTCTATAAATTCATTGGTAATTGTGGCAGCTACTATCAAATGCCAACGGATTTAGTCCGTCGGTAAAGCTGTCGGTGAGTGTATGAATTACTGACCGAATGTATCCGTCTGGAAAGTCATCGGTGATTGTGGTAGCTACTGTCAAATGCTGACGGATTCATTCTGTTGGTAAAACCCTTTGTAATAGTTTTTTCTAAATTTGTTTTTTAAAAGTATTATCTAAAAAAAATGAAACGTGTCATATCTTAACCCGTGGTCTTAAACATATGAACCATTAAAATTATTTTTTTTAACGTGTCATATCTTAACCCGTGGTCTTAAACAAATAATAATAATAATAATAAAGAATTTCTGTTTATCCCAAAAGCTCATCCCAATTTTTCATTATCCTTTAGCCTCTCTCATCTCATTCTTGCAATTGTACCTTTCAATGTCCATCAAATCTCAATCCATTGATTTCCTTCACCAATCTCTTATGAAGCCGACATGCTGGATGAAGAACACCATCACTTTGTCCAGATGTATTTTTTTTCTTCTAAAATTACTAATATGCTAAAGGAGACTTGGAGAGCACGGTAGCATCTTCTACTTTTCATCAACACTCAGAATCAATATCCATGACCATTTTTTCAGTCTAGCTCCCTCAAGTTTTTAATCCTTCATGCTTTGGTCAATAAATCTCTTTTTCTTTTCCCCTGCTATGATGTTTAAATTATACCATTACTTGTAATATATGAGAGATATACACAAATAATAAAGACAGAAGAGTGAGAATTAAAAATAAATTAAGTGAAAACTTTCTTACATATATCCATCTAATTTTATGCATCAACTTTGACTTAATTTTATGAACATTTCCCGTGAAGATATTGCACACCAAACTGTGGGGGGAGAGACAACTGATAATTTTAATTTTTATAAAAAAATATTTTTGAAACTCAAATAAATATATCAAAATAATTTTTTTTTATGAACAACATAATAAAATAAATAAAGTATTTAAACCATTGAAATAAATTTTTCAAAGTGATATCTCCTTAAACACACTAATGACTTGAAAAGTCTTTGCTAAAAAATAATAGGCACCCACTATAGTAAATGTCCAAAGAAATTTAGAGAAATAATAAATGGTTTTTGCCTACAAGGTTAGAAGACGTGTATAAACTAAATAATTTATAAACTAATTAAATAGAAAAAATTAAAATATATTTTTAAATTAAACAAAAATAAAAATAAGAAAAAATAATAATTTTAAACTTGCTATAATGTCTCTCTCCAGACCATAAGTACTTGATGCGGGAGAGAATGTCTATCAAATAAAGCAATGGGAAAACGTGTGAGGTATTGATGACTTTGACGAAGACTTGAAGCTCTTAATAATTTCCTTTCAGGAAGATATTTTTTTAAAATATATTGATGACTTGGAAGTCTTTTCCTAGAAGCGAGAGGCACGCAGTAAATAGGGCATCTCAACCATTGAAATTATTTATTCCACACGGCATTTTTTTAAACACAGAGAAGATTTGAAAAGTCTTTGCTTAAAAGTATAGGTAACGCACAATTCCTTCTAGAATGTTTAATAATATAGTAAAAATTATATTTTAAAATATATTTTTTTTATAAAAATGTATTAAAAGAATATTTTTAAAAAAATTATTTTTAATATTAATACATTAAAATGATCTAAAAGCATAAAAAAAAAAAATTTAAAGCAAGAAATTGTTTTTAAAATTTTTTTAAAAAATACTTTTAAAATATAAAAATAAAAATATCCAAATAAAAAAATAAAAAAATAGTAAATGACTTTTGGCTTTTTCCACATGACATCTTCTTAAACACATTGAAGATTTGAAAAGTCTTTGCCCAAAAGTATGGGACATGCGCAATTCCAGAATGTTTAATAGTGTGATAAAGATTATTTGTTAAAATATTTTTTTGTTTAGAAAAGTGTTAAAATAAATTTTTTTTAATATTAGTCCATTAAAATGATCTAAAAACATAAAGAAAAAAAGTTATTTTTTTAAAATACTTTTAAAACATAAAAAAAAATATATTAAAAAATAAAATTAAGAAAGCAATATATGTTTTTTGGTTTTTTCCACATGACATATATTTAATCACACTGGAGACTTGAAAAGTCTATGCCCAAAAGTATGGGGCACACATAATCATTTTTTAAAATATTTTTTATTTAAAAATATATTAAAATAATATTTTTTATGTTTTAAAAATTATTTTTGATATTAGCATATTAAAATAATTTAAAAGCACAAAGAAAAATAAATAAATTTAAAGCAAAAAAAAATTTATTTCTTTTAAAATACTTATAAAAAACAAAAACAAATATATCCAAATAAAAAAAAAATTTAAGGCCACGCGCCATCTTCTTAAATACACCAAGACTTGAAAAGTCTTTGCCTAAAAGTATGGAGCATAAAGTTTGACAGTGTTGTTGAGTTTTTTATTTTTTAATGTATTTTTATTTAAAAATATATTAAAATAATATTTTTTATTTTTAAAATTAATTTTAACATTAATATATTAAAATAATTTGAAAGCAAAAAAAAATTAATTTAAAATTAAAAAAATATTTTTTTAAAAATACTTTTGAAACTAAAAAATAAATATATCCAAATTTTTTTTATTTATGGAAACAACATATTAAATTAAATAAGGTATCTGAACCATTTTTTTGATTATCTCTCTTTCCTATGTGTTTATGGAAGTATTATTAGTTACACTTTAAGTATTATAAAATAATAAAAAATAAAAGAAATTATATCCATCGACCTTGACTTATACAATTAATGACTTACATTTAAATTCTCTTATAGTGTTTATCCAGCTTCATCTACAAGGAAAATAAATGGAAGTTATTGTAAAACTAGAGAATTGCCGTTCTGAAAGTTTATGAGGCTCATCTTTTCCACTGCCTCTGAACTCAAGCAGAACATCTAAGAAATCCTTCCTCGAATCACTCGTCACTTTCTTATTCTCCACCCTCTCCTTGACAAACTTTGAAGCACTCTCCAAGGCCTTCCCAAGATCTCTCTCCAAGTGCAGGTCTGCCCAGACAATAATTTCCTTTCAGGAAGACATTTTTTTTAACACACTAATGACTTAGAAGTCTTTTCCCGGAAGTAAAGGGCACGCACAAGTAACTGTCGGAAGAAATTTAGAGAAACAGTAAATGGTTTTTGCGTATACATTGTATCAGTATATTCTCTACATATGAGGTTCAGGCTTCAAACCACACTAGCCATTAGAATTCTCTCATCCAAAAATAATTATACATATAGGCTTTTTAATGTATTTTTATATATAAAAAAGTTTTTAAATGTAAATCAAGAAACTCATACAATGTCTTTGAGCAATGTATAATTATACAATGTCTTTTTAAAAAAATACTTTTACACCACAGAAACACATGGTTGAAAGAAAGGAATGAGAAAATGGGGGTTATTGATGACTTTTAGCAAGACTGAAGCCCTAAATAATTTCCATTGATGAAGGCAAGTACTTCACATGGAAGTGCTGATTTCTTAGATGTCAACGGAAATGACTAGGAAGATGAGGTATCTTTTTCAACACATGATAATTTAAAAAGTCTTTATGTAAAAGTATGGGGCATGCAGAATAATTTCCATTCAGGAAAACATTTTTTTTAATACACTGATGATTTGGAAGTTTTTTTCCAAAAATAAGGGGCACGCACAAGTAACTGTCGGAAGAAATTTAGAAAAACAGTAAATGGTTTTTGCGTATACATCTTATGAAAAGTTTTTGTTCAAAAACTTGAGGCATGCATAATTAAATGATATTTAGCAGTATAATAGAGATTATTTTTTATTAGAAAATGTTTTAAAATAATAATTTCACGTGAAAGTGCAAATCTTCTTAAATGTCAATGGAAATGACAAGGAAGCTGAGGCATCTTTCTTTCAAAAAAATACTTGTACACCACATAAACACATGGTTGAAAGAAAGGAATAAGAAAACGCGTGGGATATTTAATTGGTGAAGATGAATTAATTGGTGGGTCTGCCCTCTGCATCAGCCTTTTCGTTTGTAATTTATATTTATATTTATATTTTGTAACTTAGATGTTAGGGCTCCAAAGAGAGAAGATGGCAAAGTCAATTTAATTGAAAAAGTTGTTTATAACTTTATGTTTTTCTTTTCACATAGATATCATAAAATAAAGAGTTTTAAAGTCAAAGTTTACCAAATATATTTACTATGAAAAGGACCCACCTATTTTAAAAAAAAATAGTCCACCTTCCTACACTTAAACACTAAATAATAAAAAAAAATTAAAATGTTTTGCAAGGCCTGCCCCTGCTTGCCTCCCTCCTGATTGTATCTCTAGATTTTCTATGAGGTTCAGGCTAGTCATTAGAATTTCTCATCCAAAAAATATTATATATGTAGGCTTTTTAATGTATTTTTATATATAAAATTATTTTTGACATTAATATGTTAATATAATCTAAAAACAAATAATTAATTAACAATTAAAAAATTAATTTTTTTTTTAAATACTTTTACTTCAGAGAAACACATACTTGGACGAAAGGAATGAGAAAACATATGGGCTATTGATGATATTGAGCAAGACTGAAGCTCTAAATAATATCCATTGAAGAAGGCTTGCACTTTACATTGAAGCTCTTAATAATTTCACGTGGAAGTGCTGATCTTCTTAAATACACTGATGACTTGAAAAATCTGTGTCTAGAAGTACTGTAGAACACGGTATTATTTAGGATATATTTGGAAATGTGATGTAAATCATATTTTTTAAAATTTTAAATTTTTATAATTAAAAATAAATTTTTTATATTTTCAGATTGATATACTAATATTAAAATATTTTTTTAAAAATAAAAAAAATTTATTTTAATAATCACTATCTCAAACCAGCATCATCAACAGTCAAATCAATATCCATGACCATTTTTTCATTCTAGCTCCCTCAAGTTTTTAATCCTTTCTCGATCTGCTTTGGTCAATAAATTTTATTTTTTTTATTTTTTTTTTTCTGCTATGATGTTTAAATTATACCACAACTTGTAATACACGATAGATACGACAAAAGAGAGAGAAATTATACCACAAATTTTTTTTATTTTATTTTCTCTCATTCCTTTATGTTTATGGAAGTATTATTAATTACACTTATAAAATAATTTTTTTAAAAAAGAAATTATATCCATCGACCTTGACTTATATAATTAATGACTTAATTTTAAATTTTCTTGTAGTGTTTTTAATATATATATAGGGAAGTTGTGAAGTGAATGGATATTCAAAGTTAAATTACCCACCAAATTCTCATTGCTCTCAACTATTATTTATTACTTCCATACCCACTTCAATGTTATCTTTTTTTGTGATCATGCTGCTGATAAAGCACGACAAGTCGTTTCATCATCTTTATGTGCTTATTATGCTTCTGTTGCTCATGAAACTTGCTCCTGGGTTCATTTCTGGAGTGAAAGGGGCAACTTTCGGGTGCATAGAGAGGGAGAGATAAGCCCTTCTCAAGTTTAAAGAAGACCTTATTGATGACTTTGGTCTTCTTTCAACTTGGGGAAGTGAAGAAGAGAAGAGGGATTGCTGCAAATGGAGAGGAGTTGGATGCAATAATCGAACTGGTCATGTTACTCATCTTGATCTTCACCGGGAGAATGACGACCAATATTTAATTGGTAACATCAATAATTCATTACTGGAGTTGCAGCATTTGAGTTACCTGAATCTAAGTGGAAACGATTTTGAAGGGAATCTTTTTCCATATTTCATTGGGTCCCTAAAAAATTTAAAATACCTAGATCTCTCCTCCATTGATGTTACTGGAATTCTCTCAAATCAGTTTTGGAATCTCTCAAAATTATGGTATCTTGATCTGAGTGGTAATTATAATATTAATTTTAAAAGTCTTGACTTCCTCTCCAACTTTGTTTTTCTTGAGTATCTTGATCTAAGTGGAAATAATGTCAGTCAAGCTATTGATTGGATGCAAATAGTTAACAAGCTGCCTTTTTTAAAAATCTTACGGTTAAGTGGATGTGATCTTGCAAAAAGCAGTCCCCTCTCTCTTTCTTTTACAAATTCTTCTAAATCCCTAGCTGTCATTGATCTCTCTGAAAACTATCTTGCTTCTTCAACATTCAATTGGTTATCCAACTTTAGTAACAGCCTTGTTGATCTTAATCTTATGTCTAACTGGGATATCACTAGTTCTGAAAACCTTGATTGGCTTTCCTATCTTTCTTCTTTAGAGCATCTTGACCTGAGTCACAATAACCTTAGTCAGACGATTGACTGGCTGCAAGTGCTTAACAGGCTCCCTCGCTTACATGAATTATTGTTAAGTTCTTGTAGCCTTTCAATTATGGGTTCTCCATCTCTTTCTCTTGTAAACTCCTCTAAGTCTCTTGCTATCGTCGATTTTTCTATCAACGATCTTTCCTCTTCAATATTCTATTGGTTGGCCAACTTCGGTAACAGCCTTGTTGATCTTGACCTCTCAAATAACCAATTACAAGGCTCCAGATGCTTTCACGAACATGACTTCTCTTAGGACTCTTCATCTATCCTCTAACCAATTACAAGGCGATTTGAGTACATTTAGGCAGATGTGCAGTTTAAAAGAACTGTATATAAGTGAAAACATTCTCACTGGAGAGCTGTCTCAGTTGTTTCAAGATTCGCATGGATGTATGGAGAGCTCACTAGAGATTCTGCTACTAGACGGAAATCAGCTTCATGGTTCAGTGCCTGATATCACAAGATTCACTTCCATGATAGAGCTGGATCTCTCTTGGAATCAACTGAATGGATCTTTACCGAAACGATTTAGTCAACATTCTGAACTTGTTTCCTTATACTTGAATGACAACCAACTCACTGGATCACTTACAGATGTTACGATGCTTTCATCTTTGAGAGAGTTGTGGATTCATAACAATCGCTTAGATGGGAATGTTTCCGAGAGTATTGGAAGCCTATCTCAACTCGAGGAATAGAATGTCGGAGGGAATACTTTGCAAGGTGTGATGTCTGAAGCTCACTTTTCAAATCTCTCCAAATTAACGGTATTGGATTTAACTGATAACTTCCTAGCTTTGAAATTTGAGTCTAATTGGGCTCCCACTTTTCAATTGGATCACATATTTCTTTCGTCTTGTAATTTGGGTCCTTATTTCCCTCAATGGCTTCGAAATCAAAATAATTTCAGGAAACTAGATATCTCGAAAACTAGAATTTCAGATACAATCCCTAATTGGTTTTGGAACTTGTCCAATTCCAACTTGGAACTCTTACACCTTTCTCACAACAACATGAGTGGAATTTTGCCAGATTTCTCATCAAAATATTCCAATCTCCGAAACATAGATTTGAGTTTCAACCAGTTTGAGGGTCCATTACCACTTTTTTCATCAGATACCACGTTAACCTTGTTTCTCTCTAACAATAAGTTTTCTGGTCCAGCTTCTTTTCCATGTAATACTGGAAGTGGTATCTTGGGTGGCCTTGACCTCTCAAATAACATGTTGACGGGATGGATTCCTGATTGTTTAATGAATTTCACAAGTCTAGGTATTCTGAATTTGGCCAGCAACAACTTTTCAGGTAAAATTCCCAGCTCCATTGGATCAATGTTCAATCTTGAAACATTGAGTTTGCATAATAATAGCTTTGTTGGAGAATTACCTTTGTCTTTGAGGAATTGTAGTTCTCTAGTATTTTTAGACCTGAGCTCAAATAAGTTGCGAGGAGAAATACCAGGCTGGATAGGAGAAAGCATGCCATCTCTGGAAGTCCTTTCCCTACATTCTAACGGATTCAATGGAAGCGTACCGCCAAATCTGTCACCTATCAAATATTCTGATCTTGGACCTATCTCTAAACAATATCTCAGGAATCATTCCAAAGTGCCTTAATAACCTCACTTCCATGGTAAAAAAAACAGAGTCAGAATATTCCCTTGCGAATAATGCTGTTCATAGTGGGTATTTCAGGGCACCAGGTAGTTATGATACATATCAGACTAAGATCAGGGTTGGATGGAGAGGAAGAGAGGATGATTATGGAAGCACACTTGGACTTTTGAGGATCATTAATTTTGCAAGAAATAATATAGTAGGTGAAATTCCAGAAGAAATAACAAGACTCTTACTGTTGCTTGCGCTGAATTTATCCGGAAATAATTTGACTGGAGAAATCCCTCAAAAGATTGGGCAGTTGAAACAGTTGGAATCACTTGATTTGTCAGGAAACCAATTATCAGGAGTAATTCCTATCACAATGGCTGATCTAAATTTTCTGGCTTTCTTGAACCTCTCCAATGTTGTGTGTGGTCCCGCACCATGTGATGGGGGACCACCACATTAATTAAAGGAGAGGCAGTTGGCTGCCTCTCTTAATTAAAAGCTGGAGCTGCCACTGTAGACGCAGTAGAAGAAAAACAAGAGAGAAGAGAAAACCGAGAGAAAAAGAGAAGAAGAGGCAGCATAGCAGTCCGTGCTCTTCCTTCGATTCCCAGCTCGTTCACTGTTGGATCGGGCTGAAATTTTGACAGCAGCTTCTAGACACGTTGATCTTCATTCTGGACGGTTGGATCGAAGATTAGTGGCGTGGAAGCTGGCCATTTTGACAGAAAACAGGGCTGTCAGTTTGTGAGTTTTTCTCCAACAATTCTCTTATAATCTTGTTGTAATCCGAGAATAAGTTGTTCTTGATGATATTATGTTGTATCCCTTAGTTGAATCTGAGGAAGAACAGTTGTGAACCCATTATTGTTGATAGTGGAAGTTTTTAGGTGGACTATGGTCCCGTGGTTTTTCCCGTATCGGGTTTTCCACGTAAAAAATCTTGGTGTTGATTTTGTGTGATTATTTGCATTATATTTGGTCATTGTTTGATTCTGTTTTTACTGCACAAAGAGGGAAATAATTGGGACTTGTGAATTGTATTCCGCTAAATTGGTGTTCGGTTGTTCCTAGTTTTCCCAACAAGTGGTATCAGAGCACTGGTTGTGTAGATTGAATTTCTTGTTCAATTAAAATGGAGAAGGAAGATTCGGGCATGATAAAGCTCACTTCCTCAAATTATTTCCTATGGAAAACAATGATGGAGGATCACTTATATTGCAATGATTTGGCTTTGCCGATTGAATGTAAAGGAATAAAGCCTGATGAAATGGATGATGCAAAATGGAATGGGCTTAATAGAAAGGCTACCGCTAATGTTAGAAAATGGGTATCTTCTAAGTCTATTAATCATATTTCTCAAGAACATGACTGCTATACAGTTTGGAAGATGTTGGAAGAAACCCTTGCCAAGGAGAGTGCACAAAACAAGGTTTTTGTAATTAGAGACCTTGTGAATTTGAAGTATAGAGATGGTGAAGATGCTTCGGTGCATATAAATGTATTCCAAGGATTCTTGAATCAGCTGTCATTGATGAATCTTGAGTTAGCCGATGAAATGCAAGCATTAATCCTATTGAGTTCATTGCCGGATAGTTGGGAGACTTTGGTGGTGTCACTTAGCAATTCTACTCCGAATGGAAAGATCACTTTGAAAACAGTGAAGGATTGTATCCTCAATGAAGAGAAGAGGAGGAAAGGGACAAGCACTTCCGAGTCTCATGCACTTGTTACAGAAAGTCGAGGGAGAAGTCCAAGCAGGTTCTCTCACAGTAAGCAAGATAGAGAATCCAGCAATAGAAAAGGCAAATGGAAGCCAAGAGGAAGATCTCAGTCAAGGAAGGGTTTCAAGTGCTATTATTGTGACAAGCCTGGGCATATGCAAAAAGATTGCAGAAAGTACAAAAGAGATAAAAAGGGCAAAGATGAAGACAAGAATGAAGAGAATGATACAACTGCAGTTGTATTTGATGGTGATGTTGCCATTGTTTGTGATGATGGTTGTGTTAATCTTGCATGTCAGGATACCACCTGGATTGCAGATTCAGCAGCTTCTTACCATGTTACACCCCGATGTGATTTCTACACATCCTACACTGCTGGTGACTTTGGTCAAGTTAGGATGGGAAATCAAGGGATGGCTAGTGTTGTGGGCATTGGAGACATTTGGTTGGAAACCAATACTGGGTGCAAGTTGATACTCAAAGATGTTAGGCATGTGCCTGATATGCGCCTACACTTGATCTCTACAGGTACTCTTGATGAAGAAGGCTATTACAACTACTTTGGAGATGGTAAATGGAAGCTCTCCAGAAATTCCCTAATTGTTGCTAAAGGGAAGAAGATGGGTCTCTACATGTCACAAGCCAAGGTGATCAAAGGGGAGGTGAATGCAATTGAAGATTGTTCTACTGATTTATGGCATAAACGGCTTGGACATTTGAGTGAGAAAGGCCTTGGCATCCTTGCCAAGAAGAACTACCTTCCATTGAAAGGTATGAACTTGAACACATATACTCATTGTTTAGTTGGTAAACAACATAGAGTTGCATTTCAAAGATCACCTTCACATAGAAGGTCACATGTTCTTGATTTAGTTCATACTGATGTTTGCTCTATGATTGATAAGTCTCTTGGAGGTGCATTGTACTTTGTTAGTTTTATTGATGATCACTCCAGGAAAATTTGGGCCACTTGTTTGAAATCCAAAGATCAGGTGCTTGATGTCTTTAAGGATTTCCATGCCAGAGTTGAAAGAGAAACTGGTAGAAAGCTGAAATGTATTCGAGCTGACAATGGTGGTGAATACAGGGGTCCTTTTGAGAAGTATTGCAGGGAACATGGTATCAAATTGGAGAAGACAGTTCCTAAGACTCCACAGCAGAATGGAGTGGCTGAGAGAATGAACAGAACCATTGTTGAAAGAATTAGATGTATGCTCTCTCATGCAAAGCTGCCTAAGTCCTTTTGGGGTGAGGCAATGAAGACTGCAGTTGCCATGATCAACCTTTCTCCATCAGTTCCTCTTGATTTTGATGTTCCAGATAGAGTTTGGAAAGGAAAGGATGTCTCTTATGCACACTTGAGAGTGTTTGGATGCAGAGCATTCGTACATGTTCCCAGGGATGAAAGGTCTAAGCTTGACAGCAAGACAAAGCAGTGTATTTTCTTGGGCTCTGAAGATGATGAGTTTGGCTATAGGTTGTGGGATCCAAAGGAGAAGAAAATTGTGAGAAGCAGAGATGTTATCTTCTTTGAAGATCAAACCATTGAAGACTTTGAACAGAAGGAGAAAACAGAGTCTACTACTTTTATTTCATCCAATTCAAATCCAATACCTACTCCACAGTTACCTTTGATGCCTGCTAATCACGGGGGAGATTTGCAAAATGATGATAATGGTGGTTTTCTTGATGAGCCATTAGTTGGTGATGCTGAATCAACTAATGATGAAATTGATGTTATTCCTGAACAGGTTATGCAGGAAGCTCCAGATGAGCCACAATTGAGGAGGTCAACTAGACCTCGCCAACCTTCCACCAAATACTCTCCTCATGAGTATGTGTTGGTTACTGATGGAAGAGAGCCAGAATGCTTTGATGAAGCTATGTCACATGAGAAGAAAAGTGAGTGGTTGAAAGCAATGCAAGAAGAGATGAAATCCTTGCATGAAAACCATACTTTTGAGTTAATGAAGCTTCCTAAAGGTAAGAGAGCACTCAAGAACAAATGGGTGTTCAGGTTGAAAATTGATGAACATTGCTCGCAACCAAGGTACAAGGCAAGATTGGTTGTGAAAGGTTTTGGTCAGAAGAAGGGTATTGATTTTGAAGAAATTTTTTCACCAGTGGTCAAGATGTCTTCAATCCGAGTTGTGCTTGGCTTAGCTGCTAGTTTGAATCTTGAAGTTGAACAACTTGATGTGAAAACTGCCTTTCTCCATGGTGATTTAGATGAAGAGATCTACATGGAGCAGCCTGAAGGGTTTGAAGCAAAAGGTAAAGAGCAGTTAGTTTGCAAGTTGAAAAAGAGCCTATATGGTTTAAAGCAAGCTCCAAGACAATGGTACAAGAAGTTTGATTCTTTCATGGTGGATCATGGTTATGACAGGACCACCTCTGATCATTATGTATTTATGAAAAGGTTTCCTGATGGAAACTTCATTATTCTCCTATTGTATGTGGATGATATGTTGATTGTTGGTCATGATGCTAAGAAGATTCAGATGTTGAAGGAAGAGTTAAGCAAGTCTTTTGCAATGAAAGACTTGGGACCGGCAAAACAAATTCTTGGCATAAAGATCACACGTGACAGGAAGAAGGAGAAACTTTGGCTATCTCAGGAGAGATATGTTCAAAAGGTACTTGAGAGATTCAACATGAGCAACTCCAAACCGGTTTGTTCTCCACTTGCAAGCCACTTTAAACTAAGTTCTAAGCAGTGTCCTTCAAGTGATGAAGAAAAAGATGAGATGAAAAAGGTTCCTTATGCATCCGCAGTTGGTAGCTTGATGTATGCCATGGTTTGCACAAGGCCGGATATAGCTCATGCAGTTGGTGTGGTTAGTCGGTTCCTCTCCAATCCTGGTAAAGAACACTGGTCAGCAGTGAAATGGATACTCAGGTATCTCAAAGGTACTTCTAGTTTCAGCCTATGTTTTGGTAATAATAAACCTGTGTTGGATGGATACACAGATGCAGATATGGCTGGTGATGTTGATTCTAGAAAGTCCACATCAGGATACTTGATGAAGTTTGCAGGGGGAGCAGTCTCATGGCAATCAAGGTTGCAAAAATGTGTTGCATTATCCACTACAGAAGCTGAATATATTGCTCTTACTGAAGGGGGCAAAGAGTTGTTATGGATGAAGAAGTTCTTGCATGAACTTGGCCTAGTTCAAGAGAACTTTGTGTTATACTGTGATAGTCAAAGTGCAATCCATCTCAGTAAGCATCCTACTTTTCACTCTCGATCAAAGCACATTGAGGTTAGATATCAATGGATTCGAGATGCTATGGAGATGAAGTCATTTGTTGTTGAGAAGATCCATACCAATGACAACGTGTCAGATATGATGACCAAACCTCTACCGAGAGAGAAGTTTGAGTTTTGCAGAAGGGAAGCAGGCTTGTCAGAGTCTCTTAAATTGAAGCTTATATGTTAATCGCCAGTATAGCGAATTCCTCACATGGTGCGTGAGGGGGAGATTTGTTGTGTGTGGTCCCGCACCATGTGATGGGGGGACCACCACATTAATTAAAGGAGAGGCAGTTGGCTGCCTCTCTTAATTAAAAGCTGGAGCTGCCACTGTAGACGCAGTAGAAGAAAAACAAGAGAGAAGAGAAAACCGAGAGAAAAAGAGAAGAAGAGGCAGCATAGCAGTCCGTGCTCTTCCTTCGATTCCCAGCTCGTTCACCGTTGGATCGGGCTGAAATTTTGACAGCAGCTTCTAGACACGTTGGTCTTCATTCTGGACGGTTGGATCAAAGATTGGTGGAGTGAAAGCTGGCCGTTTTGACAGAAAACAGGGCTGTCAGTTTGTGAGTTTTTCTCCAACAATTCTCTTATAATCTTGTTGTAATCCGAGAATAAGTTGTTCTTGATGATATTATGTTGTATCCCTTAGTTGAATCTGAGGAAGAACAGTTGTGAACCCATTATTGTTGATAGTGGAAGTTTTTAGGTGGACTAAGGTCCCGTGGTTTTTCCCGTATCGGGTTTTCCACATAAAAAATCTTGGTGTTGATTTTGTGTGATTATTTGCATTATATTTGGTCATTGTTTGATTCTGTTTTTACTGCACAAAGAGGGAAATAATTGGGACTTGTGAATTGTATTCCGCTAAATTGGTGTTCGGTTGTTCCTAGTTTTCCCAACATCCAACAATCACTTGTCGGGGAGGATTCCATCAAGCACTCAGCTGCAAGGCTTTAATGCTTCACAATTTACCGGTAACCTTGCATTGTGCGGGAAGCCACTCTTACAGAAATGCCCTGGAGATGAGACGAATCAAAGTCCACCTGCTAATGATGACAACCGAGGCAAAGAAGTCGTCGCTGATGAATTCATGAAATGGTTTTGTACTGCTATGGGAATTGGTTTTAGTGTATTCTTTTGGGGAGTTTCAGGTGCTTTACTGCTAAAACGTTCCTGGAGACATGCCTATTTCCGGTTCTTGGATGAATCATGGGACTGGCTCTATGTGAAGGTAGCAGTGCGCAAGGCACGACTTCAACGAGAATTTCAGAGGCTGCGAGAGCACGTTCTTGCTTAGAAGGATTGCAAGGTAATATGGTTATTCACATATCTTTTCCTTTCTTTTTATATTGAAGACTACTGGTTCATTTTATACCAGGAGCTGCAGCTGGGTGCATAACAGGTCCTCTTTGTCCAATGAGTTCGTGTTGTTTGTGTACGTGTTTGCTGGAGCAACATCGTCCTTTACCTTGGCAACTTCATCGTCGTCAACTACTAATAGTTTGAAATAAGGTTCCAGTGCAGAACTCTTTGTAATACTGCTGCTGGGGTTTATGGGAAACTATGAAAGTGATTATGTAATATATTATGGAATCTCAAAGTTGGTTTTTATGTGAATTTCATTTGGAATGTTTTTGCAAATATTTAGTTCTTTACTTAACAGTGTGAAGATGGAACATATTCATTCTCCGCATCAAAAAATTATGCCAGTACTTGCTTATTTTGCTACAGAATTTAATTAAAAACACATGTAATTTACATTTTTATTTATCTGCTTTTGTTGAATTATTGGCATTAATTACATCAAGCAATTAGCAGGTATTGAAATTGATGTTAATTCAAGCCTATACATATAATCACTGGAGGAAATTTTCATAGAAATTTCTTCGAAGATTAGTTCAAAAGGTATAAATGTCCGTTTTAAAAAATATAAAGTGCCCACCCTTATGCTAGCCTTAATTTGTTATCAAGTCCTTGTGCCTGGCTTGATTTTTAATGGGCCAGTTGGGCCAGCCCCCTATTTATTACAAATTGTAACCCAACTTATGAAACAATTGATAGAGTTTTAATGATTGTTATACTTTGTAAAAAAATATGCAATATATATTTTAATTTGATTTAAAGCTTATAACATGACTTTTAATTTAATTTATATGAACAAAAAATATATTGATATAATTCATAAATTTATTTCTCCTAAGAATAAATTAAAAACTTATATATGTGCATGTGTGTAATTACATGGTAACTATAAAAACTTCCCTCGTGACTTGGTTTGTTTTTAATATAGATAATTATATCAATTTGATTAGAAAACTTGATAGAATGATACATTGAACACTTGGATATTATGCAAGATATAATATACACAATTAGAAACGAATAGGCATAGTGGATACTGACTAATTAAACATGCTAAAATAGACGTAACGTACCCATATTTGATTTTAAAATCTGGAATTCGGTCCCTTTTGAAATTGCTAAAATAGACGTAACCCGTATTTAATTTTAAAATCTAAATTCTGGTCCCTTCAAAGAAAAATATATGTATAAGAAATAACTCTTACTCCTAAAAAGTGAGATTTTATCGAGGTTGTTAAAAGAATGGGTGTCCGACCCATATAGATGATAAGGATTGTGCTTTGGACTCCAAGAGATTTCATTTTTTCTCCTAGAGTCTACAAGAACTTAACCCCAATTTAAGCGTGAGAGATTGTTAAGCACCTGCAACCACTTAATGGACTAAGGTTATTGCCACTCAGTTCAAGATGCTCTAAAAAAGAAAATATTAGAAAGCTAATTGATGTTTTCAAAAAAAATTAGAAAGCCAATTGATGTTTTCAGAACTAATATTCCAGTTAGTTCTAAGATCAAGATCTATTACTAAAATTGGACAACCAATTGAATTCTGAAGAAGCAAGATGGTTTTGAGATAGATCAATGACAACTAGGGATTTAGAAGAATTTGGTAAAAGAAAAGGAGGGAGAAAACTTGTTAACTGTTTGCATTCAGTTAATGGCTTGACCGAGATTGTTTCTACTTAGGTCAAGATGCTCAAGAGAAAAAAGGTTGGAGAGGAAGTCAAGACTTTCAAAATTAACATAATCATTATCACTAAGATCAAGATACCATAATCTTGAGAGGTTCCAAAGCTTATTAGAGAAGGTTCTGGTAACACCAATGGAGGAGAGATCTTAGTATCTTAGTTTTTTTAGGAACCTAAAAAAATATGAAAAAGGATTCCCTTTAAAATTGATCTCACTTAGATTCATGGAACTTAAATGTTACAACTCAAATAATGAATTACTGATCTTGCATGTTACATATTTGTCATCATTCTCGTCGTGAAAATCAAGATCAGTAACATGATTAGTTTGATTGTTGCATCCAACTCCTTTCCATTTGTAGCAATCCCTCTTCTCTTCTTCACTTCCTAAGTTGAAAGATTAGCGACCATTTACATATAGAATTCCTTCTGCATGCAAATGGCAAAGTGCCATTTTAATGGGCCTAGCCAGAGCCAACCCATAATGGTTGAGCCGAGTTTGACCCAGAACCTTTTAAAAAACAACAAAAATCAAATTTATTGGGCCAATCTTGGTCCAACCTTTTTTTGGGGCTGAATTCGGCGCTGCAAGAATAGGCTCGACTTAGTCATCTAGGCCACCTAGCCTACATATTTAATATTATTTAATTATAATAATATATGTTATAGTATTATATTTATAAAAAAAATAAAAAAAAAAGTCCAAGGGGCATTTTAAAATATTTTTTATTTTCTCGTGTGTTTTTCTACCATTTTTTCTGAATAGTGAGTTATATTTTTACATTGTAAGATATAAATTTGGTATTAAAATGCCTGATTTTCTCCAAAATCTCTCTAAAATATTCGAAAACAAATCTCAAAACTTTTAAATTAATTTTCCTTTTTAAAAAACAAAAAGAAAAAAAAATTGTTTTCATTCATACGACCAAATTCAAAAAAACTTTCAAGCATATTTTAATGAAAAAACAAAAATTACATCGTTCTCATATTTTAAAATGCAAAATGAATATCATAATCAGTTTATGATTATCTATTAAGGTTTGACAAAAATATCAAAACACTTTACCAATAATTTTTTAGTGGGGTCTAGATGTAAACTTTAATATATGTGAGGTGTAAAACTACATAATAGAGTAAACCATAGTTTTAAGACCCAGCCTGGTCCAAGGCCAGGGTTCCGAGTTTTGATCGGGTCACCGGGTCTTGATCGAGTCGCCGGGTCGGCTGGGTCAAATTTTTTTAAAAAAAAATTCAAAACGATGTCGTTTTAGTAAAATAAAATAAAAGTCAACGGGTTTGCAGTCGGGTCTTACCGGGTCAACTGAGTCGCCAGGTCACACCAGGTTTTTCCTTCATTTATTCTTTTTTAACCTGGCCTGGTTCCAGCCCCAGGTTGGCCGAGTCCCAGTTCAACTAGCCGGGCCGTGCCGGGTTTCAAAACTATAGAGTGAACCCTTATGTATTAAAGATACAAGGTGTGAAATAAATGCGGTACTAAATTTTGAACTTTTGAACAGTTACAATTAAACCTAACGAAGTAGAAACTATTTCACGTAGAGAGATTTGCCTAAGACTTTATAAAAGACCAAAGAATATAAACCAGACCAAAAAAAATAATCAAACAACAATGCAACTTACCTTAGATAGGTGGGGTGATGCGTTTTCTCCTTGCATAACCAGTCCCTTACTTAGACTGTCATAAACCATAGGTTCCTAGTAACCATAATACTAGGTGATGACTCCTAAGGCTTAATGATAATCTTATGATTAAACCTAAACCTATTTCCTTTCCCAACACACACCTCTCAGGAGGCACGAAAAGCTTGCCAGCGGGCTCGACATCGCACCTGTGACACACAGTATACATGCAGAGGGTTGCTAGACCCAAATTGCTTGGGTCTTGTAAACGTGCTAGATCCACGCTTTTATTTTTGTAAATATAGAAATTTACTTATAATTGTTCTAAAAACATATTTATTTTGTATTTTTATTTTTTGTCTTTTTAACCAAATATATTTTTATTTTTCTATATTTATTTCTTCTATTTTGGGATATTAACCACACACATCCCTAAAATTCACTCTATTGTTTTTATTAATCTCTAATTTTAGTGAAGAAATCATTTACAAAATTGCACAAATTAAGACAGTCAAAAGGACAGTAAGTCTTTTACATATACAATATATTATTTTTCTACAACATAATGTATCAATTCAAAAGTTCAAATGTTTTCTCTTATGATCATATATTTCAAAATTTTGCATATACTAATAGTTATAATGTAGAATAAACTCTCATTGTAACAAACTTAGATAATTAAATCATGCAACAACATCTCAAATTTTCTAACACTTGGATGGAAACATAAAATGAATATTTTCATCCACAATGCATACCAAAAAGAGAAGTTTATTTTTAAAGACTTGAAATAAATCACTTAGAAATCAACTTTTTTTTTTTTGCATTCTTTTCTCTTCAAATACAACAAATTTATAAAATAAGTTGCACAAAAAAAAAAAAGAGTTTGCAGTTAAGTTCTACTGCGTATGAATGAAAATTAATGGTTGAATGAGGTGGTGCTTGATTTTGTAGTCCATTCGTGCTTTTAAAAATTTTTAAATTCTTTGACCTATGCATATGGGTCTAGCATTGTTGCCAAATCCAACGCGAGTTTGGCAACAATGCCAGGCCCAAATATGATTACCATACCCAAACATGGTTATCAGACCAAGGCGCTTGAGTCTGACGTCTTTATCAGACCCAAGGCGTTTGGGTCTGGAATGGTTGATAGACCCAAAACTCGAGTCTTGAATGGTAGCCAACCTATGATGCTTCTGGCGTGGTTGCAACAACCAAGCCAGACCCAAGATGCTAAAGTGATAGAGAAAAAGCAATGATTGAGAAGAAAAAAAAAGGCAAAGAAACGTCTTGCAAAAAGATAATAAATTGAAAGTGAAACTACTATTACAATCCACAATAAAAAGTCTCTTGATCTACAGTGATTTCCTAGGCCATTTAGTTTTTGTTATGATTAATTTCCCCTAAATGATGTTAGAAGATTTTTTTAAAAAAATATTGGTTTCTTAATTATTTTTATTCTTGTTTAGTTTAGAAAAATTTTCTTTTATTTATAGTATTTTTATTTTTTTCCCATTTAATTAAAAAATTTGTTCTTTCTTATTTAATTTAGTTATAAGACTAGTATAAATAGCATTGTTTAGCTTCTATTTCATAAAACTACCTAAAAGGAAAATATTAAGTAATAAAATTTTAAATTAGATTTTTGATGTGTTGAGTAATCATGGATTAAAGATATTATAGAATATGATGTACTCATGTAGGAAGGGAGTAGAATGTTTTCTCTCAAGAAGAGACCGTTCAAGAATTGATGATGGAGAACATACAAAAATAAATTGCAAAATTAACTCATCAGTTAGTGATGATAAATTTACAGAGATAAGTTAAAGAATTGTTACATCAATTAAAAGAGATAAAAAAGAAAAGACCGAAGGATCATGAGAATAGTGATGATCATGGATTCGTAATCAATTTTAAGAACTTGTTTCATAAGCATAAGTAGATGAGACAGTTTCTTAACAAAGAAGATGCCTCAGCTTCTTAGTCCAAAACATCGACATCTTAGAAGATCAGCACTTCCATGCGAAGTGCAGGTCTTCCTGAATGGAAATTAAGAGCTCTTCAGGTATTGGTCAGAGTCTTCAATAGCCCATACGTTTTCTCATTCCTTTCTTTGACTGGCGTTCTCTTCCGAGTCAACTTATGTTTGTTTAACTCATAGTCATTTTGGTCTTTTGTTTTTAATTCATTTTCCACATCAACTTGTGTTCTCAAAGAAATTAGAGTCACCTTTGGTCTTTTTTTAATTCATTTTCCATGGAATTAAGCTGAATCTATTTCTTCATTTTTCTTGCCCCACTTCGTTTCTTTTTAATTGTCTTTGTGATGCGTTGTTTTCAAATGAAAAATACTTTAATTGCTTTTTAAAGCAGTCGTTGATGTCTACAGTGCAACTCCACTTAACCCACACTTCTTCTCATTCCTTTCTTTGGCAGATTCTCTTCCACATCAACTTATGTTATGGGGGAGAGACATTAGAGTCATATCAGTCTTTTTAATTCATTTTCTATGGAAGCTAAACGGATTTCTTGATTTTTCTTGCCCGGCTTAGTTCTTTTTGTATAGCAGTCGTTAATGGCCACAGTGCAACTCTCCACTTACTCACTTTTTCTCGTTCGTTTCTTTGGCGGACATCCTCTTCCACGTCAACGTACGTATGTTATGGGGGAGAGACATTAGAGTCATCTCGGTCTCTTTTTTTTAACTCATTTTCCATTGAAGCTATACCGATTTCTTGATTTTTCTTGCCCGGCTTTGTTTCTTTTTGTATAGCAGTCGTCAATGGCCACAGTGCAACTCTCCACTTACTCACTTTTTCTCGTTCGTTTCTTTGGCGGACATCCTCTTCCACATCAACGTATGTTATGGGGGAGAGACATTAGAGTCATCTCGGTCTCTTTTTTTTTAACTCATTTTCCATTGAAGCTATACCGATTTCTTGATTTTTCTTGCTCGGCTTTGTTTCTTTTTGTATAGCAGTCGTCAATGGCCACAGTGCAACTCTCCACTTACTCACTTTTTCTCGTTCGTTTCTTTGGCGGACATCCTCTTCCACATCAACGTATGTTATAGGGGAGAGACATTAGAGTCATCTCGGTCTTTTTTTTTTAACTCATTTTCCATTGAAGCTATACCGATTTCTTGATTTTTCTTGCCCGGCTTTGTTTCTTTTTGTATAGCAGTCGTTAATGGCCACAGTGCAACTCTCCACTTACTCACTTTTTCTCGTTCGTTTCTTTGGCGGACATCCTCTTCCACATCAACGTATGTTATGGTTTTGTTCTTGATGACGCGAGCCCACTTCTGAGTTTGACACCCCAAAACGCGTATGACAAGTTAGCAACCAGCACTCTTAATAAGACCAGTTACAACTCCTTCACCCGTCGATGTGAGATATTACAATACCTTCCCTTTAAGGAGCCCGACGACCCCGTTGGCACAACCGGACAGTCAATAAGGTCGGCTTTGATATCAAATGTAACAGTCCGGCCTAACTTGCCATATATTGTCCGCTTTGGGCCTTACCATCCTTACAATTTTATTCCTGGCGACGCGAGCTTACTTTTGAGTCTGACGCTTCAAAACACGTATGATAAGTTAAGAACCAACACTCTTAATAAGACCAATTACCACTCAATCACCCGTCGATGTGGAATATTACAAAAATTATTTATTGTTTCTCGAAAAAAAATTATTTAAATATATTTGCTTTTGTATTTAAAAATATATTTTTAAAAAAATTAAGTTAAATTACCCACCAAATTCTCATTGCTCTCGATTATTACTTCCATACCCGCTTCGATATTATCTTTTTTTTTTTTTGTGATCATGCTGCTGATAAAGCACGACAAGTCGTTTCATCATCTTAATAATTTCCATTCAAAAAGACATTCTTTTAAACACACAGATGACTTGGAAGTCTATTCCCACAAGTAAATGTCGAAAGAAATTGAGAAAACAGTAAATGATTTTTGCGTATACATTGTATCAGTAGATTCTCTAAGAGGTTCAGGCTACAAACCACGCTAGCCATTAGAATTTCTCATCCAAAAATAATTATACATGTAGGTTTTTTAATGTATTTTTATACATAAATTTTTTTATATTAATATATTAAAATGGTGTAAAAACAATAAATAAATAAATAAAATTTTATTTTTTTCTAAAATACTTTTACACCGCAGAAACACACGGAAAAGGAATCAGTAAACGTGTGGGCTATTGATGACTTTGAGCAAGACTTTCAGCTCTAAATAATTTCCATTAAGGAAGGCTTGCAGTACTTCACATGCAAGTGCTGATCTTCCAAGATGTCAACGGAAATGACCAGGAAGCTGAGGCATCTTCTTAACCACACTGATGGCTTAAAAACAATTTTTGTTTAAAAGTACAGGGAACGGTCAATTAAAGGATATTTATTTAGTTTAATAGAGATTGTTTTTTTTAAAAAAAAATTTATAAATATATTAAAATAATATTTATATATATATATATATATATATATATTTTTAAAAATTATAGTTATATTAATACATCAAAATAATCTAAAAAAATTAAAGAAAAATTAATTTAAAGTAAAGAAAAAAATTTCTTTTTTGAAAAAAATATTTTTAAAACACAAAAACAAATATATACAAATAAAAAAAAAAGAGAAAAATAAATAGTTTTTTGCCTATTAGGTTAAGCTATAGACCACATAATAAGATAAATAATTGTATCTTAACCATTAAAATTATTTTCTTATGTGGTATCTTCTTAAACACACAGATAACTTGAAAAATCTTAGCTCAAAAGTAAGGGGCACGCACTATCAATAAATATCCAAAGAAATTTAGAAAAATAGTAATGGTTTATTTGGGAATATAGTTGTGGTTGTTTTTCAAAGTGTTTTTCATGTCGAAATACATCAAAATAATTTTTTTTATTTTTTAAAAATTATTTTTAAGATTAGCGCATCAAAACAATCAAAAATATAAAAAAATTAATTTTTAACAAAAATAAAATTTAAATTTTTTGAAAATGCAAGTTGGCTAGAATTTCCTAATGCTTCCTAAATAGTTTTTGCCTACAAGGTTAGTAGATGTGTATATTGTTCCGTGTTGTATCACGGGGTTGGACTAAATTATTTATAATTTATAAACTAATTAAATAGATAAAAATAAAAATGTATTTTTAAATTAAACAGATATAAAAATAAATAAATAAAATTTTCTATAATTACTAATAAGCTAAAGGAGATTTGTAGAACACGGTAGCATCTTCTATTTTCATCAACACTCAAATCAATATCCATGACTATTTTTTCAGTCTAGCTCCCTCAAGTTCTTAATCCTTTCTGCTTTGGTCAAGAAATCTTTTTTTTTTCCTGCTATGATGTTTAAATTATACCATTACTTGTAATATATGAGAGATATACACAAATAATAAAGACAGAGGAGTGAGAATTAAAAAGAAATTAAATAAAACTTTCTTACTGATTCTCTCTCTTTTCTTTGTGTTTATAAAGTATTATTAATTAGAAAATTAGAATATATATATATATATCCAACTAATCTTATACATCAACCTTGACCTAATTTTATGAACATTTCCTGTGGAGATATTGTACACCAAATTGTTGATGGGAAAGACCACTAGTAAAGGCTTTAAAATATTCAGATAAGATAAAACACATTATTTTATTTTAACAACAAGAAACTTACAAATAACTAAAAGTTCTTAAACACACACTCTCTTTTTCTCTAATGTTTCTTTCTTATATTTCTCATATATAATAGCATAAATTTAATTATCTATTTATATACAAATTGAAAGTGAGAAAAATCAAACTTAGTTATTTAATGGTGGGTGGTGATGTAAAGACGATTGACAACTGCAGTTAGTAGTTGCAGTTGGTGGTTGTCATCCTTACTCTTTTGGATTTAGTTTAATACAGCACAAACAGCCAAAAAGTGACTACTTAGATGCATCTCTGATTACTGTCTTGCAAATCCACTTGACAGAACCTGAAGGTGACATAATTCTATTTTTGACAGGGCAGGAGGATATTGATTTTGCATGTCAGTCTCTTTATGAGAGGATGAAAGGACTATGAAAAAATGTTCCTGTATTGATCATATTGCCTGTTTACAGTGCTCTTCCTAGTGAAATGCAGTAAAAAATGTTCCTGAATTGTCATTTTTTCTTGCTACAAATATGTAGTTGTAGATACTCTGTCTTGAAACTTCATAGTGTTTTGAAGAGATCCCGAAATATTTATATCCCTGAAAATAACAAGGGAGGTCTTCTTGACATGGATATGGCTATCACTTGTGCTGCCATTAACAGTTATTTGGATCAAGAACGTGGAAAGTAACTTGGATTCTTTTTTATTATTTTTAATAAATTATTTTTGATATTAATACATTAAAATGATCTAAAAATATAAAAAAATAAATTAAAGCAAATTTTTTTTAAAAAAAAAATACTTTTAAAACATAAAAACAAATATATCCAAATAAAAAAAATTAAAAAACAGTAAATGGTTTTTGGTTTTTTCCACTTGGCATCTTCTTAAACACCTTGAAGACTTGAAAAGTCTGTCCAAAAATATGTAGCACAAAGTTTAATAGTTAAGATTTTTTAAAAAATATTTTTTATTTAAAAATATATTAAAATAATATTTTTTTATTTTTAAAAAATTAATTTTAACATTAATATATCAAAATAATTTGAAAGCAAAAAAATTAATTTAAAATAAAGAAAAAAAATTAATTTTTTTAAAAAATACTTTTGAAATTTAAATAAATATATTGAAATAAATTTTTTTTTATGGAAACAGTATAATAAGATAAATAAGGTATCTAAACCATTGAAATAAATTTTTCCACGTGGTTTTTCTTAAACACACTAATAACTTGAAAAGTCTTTGCTCAAATGTAATGGGCACCCACTATAATAAATGTCCAAAGAATTTAGAGAAATAGTAAATGGTTTTTGCCTACAAGGTTAGTAGACGTGTATATTTTCCCGTGCTCCATCAGAGGGTTGGACCAAATTATTTATAATTTATAAACTAAATAATTTATAAACTAGTTAAATTGAAAAAATTAAAATATTATATATTAAAATATATTTTTAAATTAAACAGAAATAAAAATAAGAAAAAATATATTTTCACTCTAGTTCCCTCAAGTTCTTAATCCTTTCTCTGCTTTGATCAATAAATCTTATTTTCTTATTTTATTTTTCTCCTATAATGTTTAAATTATACCACTACTTGTAATACACGAGAGATACGACAAAAGAGTGAGAAATAAAAAAAAAAGTTGGATTTTTTTTTTATTGTCTCTCTTTCCTTTGTGTTTATGGAAGTATTATTAGTTACACTTTAAGTATTATAAAATAATAAAAAAATAAAAGAAATTATATCCATCGACCTTAACTTATACAATTAATGACTTAATTTTAAATTTTCTTATAGTGTTTATCCAACTTCATCTATAAGGAAAATAAATGGAAGTTATGGTAAAACTAGAGAATTACCAGTATAAAAATGTTGAGGTGTTGTTCTGAAAGTTTATCAGGCTCATCTTTTCCTCTGCCTCTGAACTCAAGCAGAACATCTAAGAAATCCTTCCTCGAATCACTTTGAAGCGAACTTTCTTATTCTCCACGCTCTCCTTGACAAACTTTGAAGCAATCTCCATGGCCTTCCCAAGATCTCTCTCCAAGTGCAGGTCTGCCCAGACAATAATTTCCATTCAGGAAGATATTTTTTTTAACACACTAATGACTTGGAAGTCTTTTCCCAGAAGTTAGGGGCACGCACAAGTAACTGTCGGAAGAAATTTAGAGAAATAGTAAATGGTTTTTGCGTATATATTGTATCAGTAGATTCTTTACATATGAGGTTCAGGCTTCAGACCACACTAGCCTTTAGAATTCTCTCATCCAAAAATAATTATACATATAGGCTTTTTAATGTATTTTTATATATAAAAAAGTTTTTAAATGTAAATCAAGAAACTGATACAATGCCTTTGAGCAATGTATAATTATACAATGTTTTTTTTAAAAAAATACTTTTACACCACAGAAACACATGGTTGTATCAGTAGATTCTCTACATATGAGGTTCAGGCTTCAGACCACACTAGCCATTAGAATTCTCTCATCCAAAAATAATTATACATAATAGTTTTTTATTTTTTAAAAATTATTTTGATATTAACATGTTAAAATAATTTAAAAACATCAAGAAAAAAATTAATTTAAAGCAAAGAAAAAAATTATTTTTTTAAAAAAAATAATTTTAAAATATAAAAACAAATATATCCAAATAAATGTTTTTTAGAAAAATAATAAATGGTTTTGGCGTGTATAAGGTTAAGGCTATAAACCACATAATAAAATAAATAAGGAATCTGAATCATTAAAATTATTTTTTCCATGTGGCATCTTCTTAAATACACTGATGACTTCAAAACTCTTTGCCCAAAGTATAGGGCACGCATAATTAGAGGATCTTTAATAGTGTAGTCAAGATTGATTTTTAAAAAAATTTTAGTTTAAAAATGTATTAAAATATTATTTTTTATTTTTAAAAATTATTTTTTATATTAGCACATCAAAATAATTAAAAAAAATTCATTTAAAGTAAAAAAAATTAAAATTAAAAAAAATACGTTTGAAATATAAAAATAAATATTTTTAAATAAAAGCTTTTTAGGGAAACAATAAATGATTTTTGCCTGTGAGGTTAAGGCTATAAATCACATAATAAGATAAATAGGGCATGTGAACCATTGAAATTATTTTTTCCACGTGGCATCTTTTTAAACATATTGATGACTTGAAAAGTCTTTGCCCCAAAACATGGGGTACGCACGATTAGAGGATATTTAGTAGTATAGTAAAAATTGTTTTTTAAATTGTTTTTTGTTTAAAAATGTATTAAAATAATAGTTTTTATTTTAATTTTTTTTTTGATATTAGCAAATTAAAATAATCTGAAAGCACTAAAAAAATTAATTTAAAGCAAAGAAAAAATATTTAAATTATTTTAAAAATATTTTTAAAACAAAAAACAAATATATCCTAATAAATTTTTTTAGGGAAACAATAAATGGTTTTTACCTATGAGGTTAAGGCTAAGAACATATAATAAGATAAATAAGGCATCTAAACCATTTAAACCATTTTTTTCGAGTGGCATCTTCTTAAACATATTGATGAATTTAAAATTCTTTGCCTAAAAGCATGGGGCATGCATGATTAGACGATATTAAGCAATATAGTAGAGATTGTTTTTTTTTAAAAAAATATTTTTTATTTAGAAATGTGTTAAAATAATTTTTTATTATTTTTTTAAAAATTAATTTTGACATTAGCACATCAAAATGATGTGAAAGTACCAAAGAAAAATTAATTTAAAGCAAATAATTTTTTTTTAAAATATTTTTGAAAAACAAAATTAAATATATCCAAATAAAAAAATTTAGGAAAACATTAAATGGTTTTTGCCTATGAAATTAAGGCTATAGACAACATAATAAGATGAATAAAACATTGAAATTATTTTTTTCACGCGGCATCTTCTTAAACACAAGGAAGACTTGAAAATCTTTGTCCAAAAGTAAGGGGCACATATTATTAATAAATGTCCAAAGAAATTTAGAGAAGCAGTGTTTTGGCCACGTGGAGATTTGTAGAACACGGTAGCATCTTCTACTTTTCATCAACGCTCAAATCAATATCCAGGACTATCTTTTCATTCTACGAACAGATAAATTTAAAAATCACATATGAGGCATACGAGGGATATTAATTAAAATATAAATTTAAAAATTATTTTTAAGAAAATTATTAAAAAAATATACTAGTAAAAAAACAATATAAAAAATAATAGTCTCAATGTTGTGGCTTAACTCTTCAAACTTATCAGTCGACCATGAACTTAACCGAGTTAAATAAGTTTTTTCTCTTAAATTTATATCCAACTTAAAAAAAAAAACAAGGAGGGCAAAGAGCCCAGGCGAGCTGCAATGACGAGCCCAAGAGTGTGTTATTTTTTTAAAAGGTTTTGAAAAAAAAACAACAACGAGCAACATATCAGACAATGTGTCCTCTACAAACCTAATTCCCACCACCATTATGGTGGTCGGAAAATTAGGGTAAAGATATTTTTTTCACAAAACCTATTTTTTTAGCCATTTACACTCAAAAACACCTAACCAACACTCTTATAACATCTAAAAACTATTCTATCAACTTTAAATATCCAAAAAATAGCTAAAAACCCGAAATCAAATTGGGTTAGCTATAGCTTTGCTGGTTTAGATCTGTTTTTTCATGCAATATTAAAACTCCAAACAACCACCATGAAGTCCCTCTTATCTTAAGAAACTCGTGTGTTGTTACGTGCACGATGTCAATGATGGATCTACTACTTAGAATTAAAGGGGTTTAGGGTTTAGTTATAAAGTTATTATTTGAAGGAGTCGTCATGTAGTATTATGATCACTAGAAAATATATGGTCTGTGAGAGACTGATTAAGGGGACTAGTTGTGCACAAGAAAGACATGTCACCCTCAATGCATCATAGCTAAGGTAAGTTGCATTGTTTATTTATTGTTTTTCTAGGTTATGTTTCTATCAGTTGGTCTCATCTAAGGTTTAAAGCAATTCTTCTTTCATGAGAAAGTCTCTACCTTATTGGGTTAGATTCTAATTATTCTAAGACCCAAATTTGATATTACATTTATTTTCTATTTTGTATCTTTAACACTTAAAGGTATACTTCAAAAATATAGTTTTATACCCTAAATATTAAAGTCTATAACTAAATCCTAATACTCTAGATACGAATTAAACAAATTAATTGTTGCGAGATTTTTGGTATTTTAGTCTAATCCTAATAGATAATCATAAATTAGTTACGATATACATTTTATATTTTTAAAACATAATAAAAATGTTATTTTATCTTTTAAAAAATATGCATGAAAAAAAAGGCCTTTAGAATTTGGCCATATGCTTGAAAATAAAATATATTTTTTGTTTTTAAATTTTTTTAAAATTTCAATAAAACTGAGTATTTTTGATATAAAGTTTGTATTTGCTTAACATTTTCCTCCTTACTGTATGTGCTGAATTTATATTTCTACCTAAACAATATACATAACAAATGCAATTAAAAAGAAATAAAGTGGAACCCTGAGGGGTGTAGCTCAACAGGTCAGATCTTAGGTTTTTCCCTAGAAGTCACCAGTTCGAGTCCCATAAACTTCAGGACCACTGGAGGCTTACATGATCGTTAACTTCAGGGCCCATGAAATTAGTCGAGGTATGCGCAAGCTGATCTAGGTACTCATATTAATAAAAAAAACAAAATGGACAAGAAAAACCTGAGTAATAGATTCAAGTTTCTAATTATAAAAAAGAACAAGTTGACTACAATGTCCCCTTCCAGAATATAAATTGATGCTCCAGAATATAAGTTGATGCAAAAAAGAATATCTATCATAAAAGTAACTGGGTAGTATTTTTGTATAAAAATATATTAAAATAATTTTTTTAAAAATATATTTTTGATATTAATATATCAAAATAATTTAAAAATATATAATTAATTTTTTAAAAAATATTTTTTAACCACAACGGTGCAAAGAAAGGAAAGAGAGAACGTGTGGGGTATTGATGACCTTGACCAAGACTTGCACTTCACGTCGGAGCTGAGGCATCTTTCTTTTTAAACACACTATCAGTAAACGTCCAAAGAGATTTAATATTATATATAGGGCAGTTGTGAAGTGAATGGATATTCAAAGTTAAATTACCCGCCAAATTCTCATTGCTCTCAATTATTACTTCCATACCCACTTCGATATTATCTTTTTTTGTGATCATGCTGCTGATAAAAAAATTAGTTAGTTGGCCACTTTGGATGATCAAAAACATTGTTTTTGGTGTGAAGTGTTATGGTTTTGTCTCATGAAAAAAGTTTTTTTATTTGTTAACTTATTAAACATTTTAGAAATGATTTTATTGAGATTTATAAGGAGTTTCATAAGTGTTTTTAGAGAATAGCCAGATTCATAAGTGCCCCCACTTATGCTGGCCTTTGTTATCAAGTCCTTGTGCCTGGCTTGATTTTTAATGGGCCAGCCCCCTATTTATTACAAATTCTAACACTGCTTATGAAACAATTGATATAGTTTTAATGATTGTTATACTTTGTAAAAAAAAAATATGCAATATATATATATATATATATTAATTTGATTTAAAGCTAATTTATATTAATAACAAATATATTGACACAATTCATACATTTATTTCTCCTAAGAATAAATTAAAACTTATAGATATATGTGTGTGTGTGATTACACGTGTCTTTGCACACACATATACATGGTGACCATAAAAACGTCCCTCGTGGTTTTGTTTTCAATATAGATAATTATATCAATTTGATTAGAAAACTTGATAGAATGATACATTGAACAATTGGATATTATGCAAGATATAACATACACAATTAGAAACGAATAGGCATAGTGGAGACTCGACTAATTATTTAAGAATTGATTAAATTATTTATTTATTTTATTATTTTAAGAGTAACTACCAATAGTTACTGTTGCATCTCGGTGGATGCCAGCCAGAAAAAAAAATATTGTGAAAAATTAGAGTTGATTCTTAGTAATTAAAAGAAACTAAGAATACTAAAATATATGTTGATTTCAGAGATTCAAATTAGAGTACTTAGTTATTTAAGAATTGATTAAATTATTTATTTATTTTATTATTGTAAGAGTACTCAAATGCTGCAACGATTCATGTGGGAAGCCAGATTTAGTTAAATGGATTCTGCTGTGTGTTCGAAACCTGATAACTAGTTTCTGTTAGAACCCAAGCCGGTATTGAAATCAAGCAAGCCGGTATTGAAATTGATGTTAATTCAAGCCTATACATATAATCACTAGAGGAAATAAAATTTCAGAGACTACTGTACGTGGAAAATCATGCCATTTGATACGGTATTGAAGGTAGCCTCCTTTTCTTTTTCTGTTTTTCATTGTAGCTTAGGCGTGTTTTGAAGTATTTTGGTCCCTCAAGTTTTATTTTTTGCAACTTTTATCCTTTTTTATGGTTTTTACATTTTAGTTCAAAAATTAATATTTTGTTCACATTTCAGTTTCTAAGTAATGGTTTATGTATAAGTTTTGGATTTTACTCTATTCTTTTCTTCTTTGTATCACCTTTGTACCCCTTCACTTTAGTTTTCAATAGCTAGTTTTCAATGGTAATCTAGCTATATCAATAAAATATTAAAATCTCTCAATTATTATCAAAAAAGCTGTCAGGACTTGATGTAGGTGGAGGCTATTCACAATAAACACACATATAACATATAATTTAATGACCGGAAGAAGTTGTGAATATGAATTCTAAATTCATAATCTTATTCTTTTTCAAAATAATATAATTCATAATCTTATTCTCTCACTACAAGATTTCACAGTTTTACCGACGAATATATTTCATCGGTGTGTGATTCATAGTTCATTGGTAATAAAATTACCAATGAACTCATCGACGAAAACAGTCTGTCGGCTTTCTTTTCGTCGGTAATACCTAATTCCGTCGCTAACATGGTCGGTAAAAAAACAATGCCGATGGTTTTACAGACAGAAATTGCGCGTCAAAAAAAAAAAGTTCCCGCTTGAAATGCAATCTCAGAAGCTGATTGGGACAGGCCGTAGGGAGAATGGACTATATATTTTGGATGAGTTAAAAGTGTCAGTTGCTACTGCCGCTACTGCTGCTGCTACTATTGATTTGTCTTCCTTTCGTTTGAGTCTTTCATCTTCTAGTTTTTATTTATGGCATTCCCGTTTAGGTCATGTTTCGTCTTCTCGTTTGAGATTTTTGGCATCCATAGGAGCTTTAAAAAATTTGAAAACTTGTAACATTTCTGATTGTAGTGGATGTAAACTAGCAAAATTTTTCACTTTACCTTTTCATCGAAGTATTTCTGTTTTTTTTTCACTATTTGATTTGATTCATTCTTATGTGTGGGGACCTTGTCCTGTTGCCACAAAAGGTAGGTCTCGATATTATATCTCTTTTATTGATGATCATACTCGTTGTTGTTGGGTTTATTTAATGAAACATCGTTCTGAATTCTTTGAGATATTTGCAGCTTTTCGAGTTCTTATTAAAACTCAACATTGTGTTGTGATCAAATGCTTTAGGTGTGATTTGGGTGGGGAATACACCTCTAATAAAATTTTTCAATTGCTTGCCTTAGATGGAACCATCCACCAAACTTCATGTATAGATACTCCTAAGCAAAATGGTGTTGTCAAAACTACTCTTTCTCTCTTGTTTTCTGCTTTTGTTCCTAGTGAGTTTTAGGGAGAAGTTGTTCTTACTGCTGTAAGTTTTATTAATACAATTTCATCTTCTCATAGTTCGGGTCTATCTCCTTTTGAAAAGTTATATGGGTATGTCTCTGATTATTCCTCATTTAGAGTATTTGGTTGTACTTGTTTCGTTCTTCATCCTCATGTAGAACGCAATAAGCTATCCTCTCAATCCACTATTTGTGTCTTTCTGGTTTATGGTGAAGGTAAAAAGGGGTATCGTTGTTTTGATCCAATAACTCATAAAATATATGTGTCTTGCCATATTGTCTTCCTTGAGCATATACATTTCTTTTCTATTCCATCCACTACTTATAGCTTGACTAAATCTGATCTTATTCGTATAGATCCCTTTTCTGAGGATTCTGATAATGATACCTCTCCCCATGTTCCATCAATTTGTACTCATAACTCTGCAGGTACTGGTACTTTACTCTCTGGCACACCTGAAGCTCTATTCACATCTACTGCCCCTTAAGCTTCATCTGAGATTGTGGATCCACCTCCATTTTAGTTCATCCGCATTTGTAAGTCCATAAAACTACCAGATTTTGCTTATTCTTGTTATTCTTCATCATTTACTTCCTTTTTAGCTTCTATTCATTGTCTCTTTGGGCCCTCTTCCTATAAAGAGGCAATTCTAAATCCGTTTTGGCTGCAAGCTATGAATGAGAAACTTTTTGCTTTACATAAGATAAATACTTGGGATCTGGTTCCTCTACCTCCTGGTAAGAGTGTTGTTGGTTGTTGTTATGTGTATAAGATCAAGACTAATTATGATGGGTATATTGAGTGATACAAAGCTAGGCTGGTTGTAAAAGAATACTCTTAACAGTATGGTATGGACTATGAGGAGAAATTTGCCCTGGTTGCAAAAATGACTACTATTCATACTCTTATTGCCGGAGCTTTGATTAGTCAATGGCATATTTCTTAGCTTCATGTTAAAAATGTCTTTTTGCATGGAGATCTTCAAGAAGAAGTTTATATGGCACCCCTTCTTGGTATTTCACATGACTCTGGATATGTTTGTAAGCTTAAGAAAGCATTATATGGTCTTAAACAAGCACCCCGTACTTGGTTTGAGAAATTCCTTATTGTGATCTCGTCTTTTGGCTTTGTTTCTAGCAGTCATGATTCTGCTCTTTTTATTAAGTGTACGGATACAAGTCGTATCATTATGTCTTTATATGTTGATGACATGATTATTACTAGTGATTACATTGATGGTATTTTAGTTTTAAAGACAGAGTTGGCTAGACGATTTGAAATGAAGGATTTGGGTTATCTTTAATATTTCCTGGGTATTAAGGTAGCATACTCACCTAGAAGTTACCTTCTTTCTCATTCAAAATATGTTGTAGATACTATTGAGTGAGCTAGACTTACTGATAACAAGACTGTAGTTACTCCTATTGAGGTTAACACAAGGTACTCTTCTTTTGATGGTTTACCTTTGATAGATCCTACTTTATACCGTATTATTGTTGGGAGTTTGGTATATCTCGCCATTACTCGTCCAGATATTGCATATGATGTTCATATTGTTAGTCAGTTTATTACTTCTCCTACTACTATTCACTGGTTAGCTATTCTTCGTTTTTTGTGATATCTTTAAGGTACAGTTTTTCAGAGTCTTTTACTTTCATCCACCTCTTCCTTGGAGCTACGTGCATACTCTAATACTGATCATGGTAGTGATCCCACAAATTACAAGTCTATTATCAGGTTCGGTACTTTTAGGTGATTCTTTTATTTCTTGGAAAAGCAAGAAACAATTTATTGTTTCTCAATCATCCACCGAAGTAGAATATCGTGCCATGACATCTACTACCAAAGAGATTGTTTGGTTACGTTGGTTACTTGCTGATATGGAAGTTTCCTTTTCTCATCCTACTCCTATGTATTGTAACAACCATAGTTCTATTCAGATTGCTCATAACTCATTTTTTCATAAGAAAACTAAGCACATTAAGATCGATTATCATCTTACTTGTCATCATCTTAAGCATGGCACCATTGCTTTGCCTTTTGGTCCTTCTTCCTTGCAGATTGCAGATTTCTTTACCAAGGCGCATTCCATCTCTCGTTTTTATTTTCTAGTTGGCAAACTCTCGATGCTTGTAGTTGCCACATCGTGAGTTTGAAGGGAGATGTTAAATAATATTTATGTAGTCTTATTTATTAAGGGTAGAATAGTACTTTCAGTTTAACCTATATATACTTTATTTGTATTTAGGTTAAGACTAAGCACTCATAATAAACAGATTATTGAGAATTCTAGCCTCCATTTTGTGTTTATTCTTAGTTATTTTAACAAAGTTTTTATTATTTATTTTTTTAGAAGAAAAAGCTTTTTTTTATTTTCTTCTTAAAGAAACTCCAATGGAGGAAAATGACATGTGTAGCACCCGACATCACGGCGGCCTTAAAAATAAAACTTGATTATGGAAAAAGAACAGATTTCTGGTATTTTGTTCTTTTAGGGGAAAATGTCTTGTTTAAGGAGTCGCCACCTAGTATTATGGTCACTAGGAACCCTAACTGGTCAACAGTGATTCTATGATACGGGACTGGTTACGTAAAAGGGAAGATATTATCACCCCTCAAACGTTCTACCTGAGGCAGACTGCATTGCTGGTTTTGTCTTCAATTGCTAAACATTTATTTGCTTATGCTATGATGATTTGTTTATAATATTCCTGACTCTGATGTCAGTGAATATTTGAGCTCGAATAATTCCAACTCTGGCGTTGGTAAAAATTCATAGCTAGAAAAAAAAATCAGTATATTTTCTTTGTTTTTTTTTTGTTCCTGATCCTAATATCAGCGAATAAATTGACAAAAATACATTTTTCCTAAGACATGCAAAATTTATTTCTACTTTTTTTATTTTTTTTAGGCTGGGCCCAGCGCAGCCCACATGGGCTGGGCTGGACCCAGCCGGCGCGGCCCGGTCACTGGCCAAGCCAGTGACCCGGCTGGGCACTGTTGCGAGCATGCGTGAATTATTCACGCAACAGTAATAAGGTAAGTATATTACCTTTGCAAAGTAACAAGTGAAATGAATTTGAAAAGTGGGGAAGAGGAAGAACTTACATGGTCTGCTGGAGGTGAAGGCGTGCGGGTGCTGATTGACCAGCCTCTTTCTTGCTTTCCTTTCCTCTAGTCTTTTCTTTCTTGTTCTCTGGCTCTTCTCCTTGTTTGTTCGCCTGGCTTGCTCTTTGATTTAGGAGACGGAGGTGTGATGGATGACCGGCCAAAGCTCTGCTTCGGTTCCTTTGTATGCTCCTGTGTTGTCCTCTTGTTCTTCCTCTGTTTTGGGTTTTTTCTTGCTGGTTCTTGGCTCCCCTATACGTGTTTCTAGTGTCTTCGTTCTCCTGTTTCTGGGTTTCTCCCTTTTTGCTCCTCGGTGCTGCTCTTTTTTTTTTTCTCCTCTCCTGGTTTGTTCCCTTTTCTTATTCTTTGTCCAGTCTTCTCCGTTCAAGACGAAGACAATGGTGGTAAAAGCACAAGGTGCTGCTGGTTGATGGACCAAAATTTTCCCCTGGTTCTATTTGCATTTTTCTTCTCTGGTTTTTCGTCCCCTTTTCAATCCAATCCCCCCCTGATCTCTCTATTTTTCCTTTCACCTCTTCCTCTCTCAGTCCCCCTTGTTCGTGGCTCTTTTTTGTCTCTTCCCCTCCCCCCTTGTGTTCTTTGTTTTCTCTAGCTTTATAGCCATAGAATTCCACCATTACCAGGTAATAAATCGACTGTTATTGCAAGAGTAACGGTGGCGGTGGGCAGCTGAGGCGCTGAGGAAGATGAAAAGTGTTAAGAAACAACACCGTTTTTGGTGTTTTGTGTTTTGATCCTTGACATTTTGAATTTTTGCAGTCCAGTCCTTGGGTAAATTGTAATTGAACCCCTGCATCTCAGTGCCATTTACACATTGGTCCTTGGGTTTTAATTTCTTGCAAATTTGATCAGAATCAACCCTATACTTTGATAATTTTTCAATTAAGTCCCTAAATAAATTAATTTCAAGCTCAATTAAGTCTAAAACTTATCAACTCTCCAATTAAACCCTTGATTTGATTAATTAAATTAATTCCAAGCTTAATTAAGTCTCAAAACTTATCAATTCTCCAATTAAACCCTTGATTGGATTAATTAAATTAATTTCAAGCTCAATCAAGTCTCAAAACTTATCAATTCTCCAATTAAACCCTTGATTTGATTAATTAAACTAGTCAAGAGTTTAATTAAATCTTTAAGCTTCAAATCATGTTGCCCTTAACCCAAATTTTAATTCATTCTTCATTTATTTTATTTTTACTTGTTTTTCATCATTTTTTTAGTAAATAAAATAATTAAAATAAAAGGGTCAAAAATTGGGTTATGACTGCTGCCCCCTCTTTATAATATTTACTATGCAAAGATATTAGAAAATTTCATTTTCTTTTAGCTTTGTGTAGTAAATTTATAAAGAAAAGTAGATACAAAAAAACTTTTGCCCTCTTTTTTTTTTAGTCTTGAAAACTTCAAAAATAGTAGATTGACATATGATTGTTGTAGGGAGATGTAGAAATCAAGAAACAAGTCATTTGGAAGACGACCCATTTTTTTTTTGTTTTTTGTTTTTAGAAGTGGTCTCATTGTAATGGGTAACCTACCCAAGTGAAAAAAAAATACAAAGAAAGGGTCTCATTGTGATGGGTGACCTAACCAAGTAAAAAAGAAAAATGAGGGCTCGAAGGCGCACTCAAAAGAATGTGAGGGCTCAAAGGCGCTCGAAGAGGAAGCAAGGGCTCAAAGGCGCGCTCGAAAAGAAAGCGAGGGCTCAAAGGCACACTCGAAGGGAAGCGAGGGCTCAAAAGCGCTCGAAGAGAAGCGAGGGCTCAAAAGGGCGCTCGAAGGGAAGCAAGGGCTCAAAGGCACTCGAAGAGGAAGCAAGGGCTCAAAGGCATGCTCAAAAGGAAAGCAAGGGCTCAAAGACACACTCAAAAGAAAGCGAGGGCTTAAAAGCGCTCAAAGAGAAGCGAGGACTCAAAGGCGCTCGAAGAGAAGCGAGGGCTCAAAAGCGCTCAATGAGGAAGCGAGGGCTCAAAGGCGCACTCGAAAAAGAAAGCAAGGGCTCAAAGGCACGCTCAAAAGAAAAACGAGGGCTCAAAGGCACGCTCGAAGGGAAACGAGGGCTCAAAGGCGCTTGATGAGGAAGAGAGGGCTCAAAGGCGCTCTCGAAAAAGAAGAGAGGGCTTAAAGGCACTCGAAGAGGAAATAAGGACTTGAAAGTGCTTTAAAAATGATGATCAAAGGCTCAAGGGTGCATTTGAAGGAGAGGTAAGGCTCGAAGGTTTTCTCGAAAAGGGAGGTAGGGTTAGGAAACGCAATACCTTGGATGGTCAAGGGTTCGAAAGCGCACTTGAAAGGAGATAAGGGCTTGAAAGGGCCCTAAACATGATGATCAAAGGCTTGAAGGCGCATTTGAAGGGAGATAAGGCTCGAAGGTGCACTTGAAAGGAGATAAGGGCTTAAAAGCACGCTAAAAATGATGATCAAAGGCTCGAAGGCACATTCGAAGGAGGTGGAAAAACATAGAGATTTTTCAGATGGCCTATTTCTTATAGGTGGCCTGCCCAGGTTGAAAAATTCTCAAAAATAAAAAATTTCCAACAGCAATTTTGATCTTTGGCCATTTCAAGTTGGCCTTCCACTTGATGGATTCCATTGGAATTTTCTCATATGAAATTTGCAAAACTCATTGTCCAATGTCTCAAAGTTTAGATGTTATGCATGCATATTTACCTGTTTTGAAATAGAGGCCCCCATTTCTTCTTAGTCTTCTTATTGCTTGACTGATGAGGACCTGCTACCTCTGATTTGGGTCCTCTTTATCGCTTGGCTTCTAGCCCGCTCGAGTTGGCCTATGTAAGTCTATTTCCAGATTTGTTTGCACAACTCAGCCTTTATGATGCCCATCGTGACCCACTTGCTTGCTAGAGATTTTTTATTTCGTCAAATAATTTGAGAGTATCATTCATTACTCCTTGTCTCACTGCTAAAAACATTCGGTGTCGCTTTCTAAAAGGATCAAACTGTCTTTCATAAACCAAAATGCCCCCTTGTCTTGTTATAGGAAATGTTCCTCTCTTTTTCTAGAAGAGATAGATTTTCTTTAAATACAATGTTGCCCCCTTGTACTGGTCATTGCCCCCAAGTGTGCTTTGCCAGCGACTTAGACAAACAATGGTTTTAAAAGACCATTCTCTCATTTCTCTTTTTGTTATTTTGGTGAAGGAATATTGGTCTAGAATAAATCTTGAAATCTTGATCTTGCATTTTGAAAACAAAAATTGTTTCGATGTGAGTCTAAAATAATTTGCTTTTAAAATCTTGCAACTCCTTGGTTATTTTCTTTTTTGGAAAAGAGATTATTTGCTCTTATGTTTGGCAATGAGATCTTTGGTGAAAATACATCATAAGATGACCTTTTGTTTTTATAGGTTTTCAAAGTGAAGGGCTCGAGAAAAAGCTTGAGGTTTTGTATGAGAAAAACTTGTCTTTTTTTTAACATTCATTTTTATCAGCATGAATAATAATGAGTAGTTTATTCTTGATGTCATGAATCTTATGAAAAAGTATTCTTTGCATTTTGAGAGCATTGTTTATTGTTTTAGGTTGCTTGCTTGCTTGATTAGAAAGGACTTCTACAGATACGTAATGTAGCCTGTGGTTTTTTTCTATGAAAGAAATGAATTCATAAGGCTCAAAAAGTGTTTCAGGGTTTCAAAAACTGAGGATCACTATCAACAGTTTGACTATTGACGCCATTCATATTTTTTCCGCTCTTCTTTGATTTGCTGCTTCTTTTTTTGTATTGCTTTGCTAGGGCATACTCACTTTATTTTGGATGTCTCTTTTCTAGTGATTTGGGCATGCCCCCTAGCATCTGAGTTTCTTGAGCTCTTATGCCTTTTTGGCTTTCTCACGGCTTTTTCTCTTTTCTCGTTGAAATTTTCTCTTGCCCCCCCAATGTGGGGTGTGATCTTAATCGGGATTTTTTTCATGAAAGAAAAACTATTCAGGCTCAAAAAGGGATCACAAGGGATGTATTTATTTCAGAACGTGAAAAAAATAACAAAGATGTCATTTCCTCATTTCAAGCGCAAGCAGTTAAGATCAATAAACTTTGACCTCATCCAGTGTGATGGTTTGGTCTTTGCAAAGATGCATTTCATGGCTCATGAGCAACAAGTTCACTACATACCATTATTCATACATTTAAAAACACATCATTCAAGAGTCGTGAGAGTAAGGGTGTTTATTCATTTTTTTTTCTTTTTTATTTTTTTTTTTGGTTTATAATTTAGTCACCTCAATGATGGAGTTGCTTGATTCACATTTCATTCTACAAGTAAAATGTCAATAATATTGTTTTTGAATAAAAATAAAATTATTTTTGAAATCAAAATGCCATATCAAATTTTCAAAACTCCAATAGGAAAACTGATTTTGGTAAAAGTATTGAATCGCGTCTATGAGATCACGTGAGGTTTCAAAAGTGTATTCATGAGTTCTTATAAGAAAACTCTCTTAATAAGATGAATAATGTTTGGTCATAAACATGATTGAAAGACAAACTCATTATTTATTTGAAACTTTGAAAAAGAAGTTCAACAACAAAGAACTTATGCCAACATCTTGGGCTATGAATATTGGCATGGTAACACATAAAGGGGCTAAACTTTTAGCAATCATTGATTGGAATTTTTGAAATCTTTCAATCAATCATTCACTTCAACAAGGGCATCTTTTCAACATTTAGTTAAATTCATATGCAGACCATTCTCAACCTACTATCAACATAGCTTTATCTTTAAAATAGTTGATTTCTGGGAGTCAGTGTGAAGAAATTAGTTGTAGGAATGGTAAGTGCATTGGCAACCCCCTTCAGTGTCCTTTTCTTTTTTGGTGAAATCGTTCTTTTCAGCTGGATCAACAATTTTACCTAACCCAATGGCTTGTTCAATCCTCTCAACTATAACAACCAGGTCAGTAAAATGTTGTGCAGAGCTTCTAACCAAGTTTTTAAAGTACGGAGCTGTAAAGGTGTTGGAAAATAAAGTGATCATCTCATTTTCCAACATAGGAGGGTTAACTTGTGCAGCTACCTTACTCCATCTTCGAGCATATTCTCTTATGGACTCCTTGTCGTTTTTATCCATAGCTTGCAAGCTTAACCGATCAGGACCCACGTCTATATTGAACTTATATTGCCTCGTAAAGGCATCAACTAAATCTTTCCATTTTTTAATCTTGGTATTATCCATCTTGAAAGAAATGAATCATCAATTTCTCATCATCAACCACCTCAGCCATTTTGTTGCAGTATGCCTTGAGATGAGTTATAGGGCATTGGGTTCCTGTATATTTAATAAATTCTGGCACCCTAAACTTCTTAGGAATGACTATGTTAGGTACCAAACATATATTGCTTTCACCAGGTCACACAAATGGTTTCCCTCAATTGTCCTTATCCTCTCTTCTAGGGCAGTCTATTTTTCCAAACCCTCTTCTTTCACCATCTTGTCCTTTTGAGATTCTTTTTCTGTAAAATCAATGGTAAATAGCATTCTCATGGGGTATGCTGGTTGAAAATGCATGGCTTGTTGAAATTCAGATGACACCCTATTTGCCCCCACATTCTGTGGATCAAAATGAGTTACATACTTATCTTCAGGCTGAGCTATAAGTGTTGCTTTTCCAGATTTATCTCTCAAGGCCTGCTCGAATAGACTAGTTGGTGGTTGCAGTTGATGGTTATCATCCTTACTCTTCTGGATTGAGTTTAATACAACACCAAACAACCGGAAAGTGACTACTTATATGCATCTCTGATTACTGTCTTGCAAATCCACTTGACATAACCTGAAGGTGACATGCTTCTATTCTTGATAGGGCAGGAGGAGATTGATTTTGCATGTCAGTCTCTTTATGAAAGGATGAAAGGATTATGAAAAAATGTTCCTGAATTGATCATATTGCCTGTTTATAGTGCTCTTCCTAGTGAAATGCAGTAAAAAATGTTCCTTAATTGTCATTTTTTCTTGCTACAAACATGTAGTTATACATACTCTGTCTTGAAACTTGATAGTGTTTTGAAGAGATCCGGAAACATTTATATCCTGAAAATAACAAGGGTGGTCTTCTTGACATTGATATGGCTATCACTTGTGCTGCCATTAACAGTTATTTGGATCAATCTAAGATTGATTGTGGAAAGTAACTTGGATTTTTTAAAAAAAAAAAAAATTATTTTTAATATTAATATATTAAAATGATCTAAAAGCACAAGAAAAAAATTAATTTAAAGCAAAGAAAAAATAATAATTTTTTTAAAAAAATACTTTTAAAACATAAAAATAAATATATCCAAATAAAAAAAAATAGTGAAACAATAAATGGTTTTTGGTTTTTTCCACGTGGCATCTTCTTAAATACACTGAAGACTTAAAAAGTCTTTATCCAAAAGTATGAAGCACGAAGTTTAACAATGTAGTATAGATTTTTAAAAAAAAACTTTATTCAAAATTATATTAAAATAATATTTTTTTTATTTTTTAAAAATTAATTTTAACATTAACATATCAAAATAATTGAAAGAAAAAAAATTAATTTAAAATAAAAAAAATTTAATTTTTTTAAAAAATATTTTTGAAACTCAAATAAATATATCGAATTAATTTTTTTTATGGAAGATCATAATAAGATAAATAAGGTATCTGAACCATTGAAATAAATTTTTCCATGAGGTATTTTCTTAAACACACTAATGACTTGAAAAGTCTTTGCTCGATAATAATAGGCACCCATTATAGTAAATGTCCAAAGAAATTTAAGGAAATAGTAGATGGTTTTTGCCTACAAGGTTAGTTGACGTGTATCTCATGCTCTATCACAAGGTTGGACCAAATTATTTATAATTTATAAACTAATTAAATAGAAAAAATTAAAATATTATAAATTAAATTATATTTTTAAATTAAGAAAAAATAAAAAAAATAATTTTGAACTTGCTATAATGTCTCTCCCCAGACCATAAGTTGATGCGGGAGAGAATGTCTATCAAATGAAGGAATGGGAAAACGTGTGGGGTATTGATGACTTTGACGAAGACTTGAAGCTCTTAATAATTTCCTTTCAGAAGATATTTTTTTTAAAACATAATATGACTTGGAAGTCTTTTCCCAGAAGCAACACGCACAAGTAACACAAAAACAAATATATCTAAATAAAAAGATTTACAAAAAACAGTAAATACTTGAAATTATTTATTTCACATGGCATCTTCTTCAACGTACAGATGACTTGAAAAATCTGTCCCAAAGTATGGGGCATGTACAATACATTCCAGGATGGTAAAAATTATTTTCTAAAATATTAGTTTTATATAAATATATTAAAATAATATATTTTTTTATTTTAAAAAAACTATTTTTAATACCAATACATTAAAATGGTCTAAAAGCACAAAGAAAAAAAATAATTCAAAGCAATGAAAATTTTTTAAAAATACTTTTAAAACACAAAAACAAATATATCCAATAAAAAAAATTAAAAAATAGTAAATGGTTTTTGGTTATCAATTTTTGATTTTTTCCACATGACATCTTCTTAAACACATTGAAGACTTGAAAAGTCTTCGCCTAAAAGTATGGGACACGTACAATTCCATGATATTAAATAGTGTGGCAGAGATTATTTGTTAAAAAAAAATTTATTTAGAAATATAATAAAATAATATTTTTTAAATTTTAAAAAATTATTTTTGAAATTGGTACAATAAAATGGTCAAAAAACACAGAAAAAAATAATTTAAAGCAAAAAAAAATTTAATTTTTTTAAAATACTTTTAAAACACAAAAACAAATATATCCAAATAAAAAATTAAAAAATAGTAAATCATTTTTGATTTTTGGTTTTTTCCACATGACATCTTCTTAAACACATTGAAGACTTGAAAAGTCTTTGCCCAAAAGTATGGGGCACGCAGAATTCCATGATATTTAATGGTGTGATAGAGATTATTTGTTAAAATATTTTTTTTATATAGAAATATATTAAAAATAATTTTAATTTTTTAAAAATTATTTTTGATATTGGTACATTAAAATGATCTAAAAGCACAAAGAAAAAACTAATTTAAAGCAAAGAAAAAAAATTTAATTTTTTTTAAAATGCTTTTAAAACAAAAAAACAAATATATGCAAATAAAAAAATTAAAAAAATAGTAAATGGTTTTGGTTTTCGATTTTTGATTTTTGATTTTTTTCACATGACATCTTCTTAAACACATTGAAGACTTGTAAAGTCTTCGCCCAAAAGTATGGGGCACACACAATTTCATGATATTTAATAGTGTGACAGAGATTATTTGTTAAAAAAAAAATTTTTTTTAGAAATATAATAAAATAATATTTTTTAAATTTTAAAAAATTATTTTTGATATTAGTACAATAAAATGGTCAAAAAACACAGAAAAAAATAATTTAAAGAAAAAAAAATTTAATTTTTTTTAAAATACTTTTAAAATACAAAAACAAATATATCCAAATAAAAAATTAAAAAAATAGTAAATCATTTTTGTTTTTTGATTTTTTCCACATGACATCTTCTTAAACACATTGAAGACTTGAAAAGTCTTTGCCCAAAAGTATTGGGCACGCACAATTCCATGATATTTAATGGTGTGATAGAGATTATTTGTTAAAATATTTTTTTTATTTAGAAATATATTAAAATAATATTTTTAATTTTAAAAATATTATTTTTGGTATTGATACATTAAAATGATCTAAAAGCACAAAGAAAAAACTAATTTAAAGCAAAGAAAAAAATTATAATCTTTTTTAAAAAAACTTTTAAAACACAAAAAAATATATATCCAAATAAAACAATATAAAAAATATTAAATGGTTTTTTATTTTTGGATTTTTCCACATGACATCTTCTTAAACACATTGAAGACTTGAAAAGTCTTTGCCTAAAAGTATGAGGCACGCACAAATCCATGATATTTAATAGTGTGGTAGAGATTATTTGTTAAAATATTTTTTTATTTAGAAATATATTAAAATAATATTTTTAATTTTTATAAAATTATTTTTGATATTAGTACATTAAAATGATCTAAAAGCATAAAGAAAAAACTAATTTAAAGCAAAGAAAAAAATTTTAATTTTTTTAAAAATGCTTTTAAAACACAAAAACAAATATATCCAAATAAAAAAATTAAAAAAATAGTAAATGGTTTTGGTTTTTGATTTTTTCCACATGACATCTTCTTAAACACATTAAAGACTTGAAAAGTATTTGCCCAAAAGCATGGGGCACGCACAATTCCATGATATTTAATAGTGTGGTAGAGATTATTTGTTAAAATATTTTTTTATTTAGAAATATATTAAAATAATATTTTTAATTTTTATAAAATTATTTTTGATATTGGTACATTAAAATGATCTAAAAGCATAAAGAAAAAACTAATTTAAAGCAAAGAAAAAAATTTTAATTTTTTTAAAAATGCTTTTAAAACACAAAAACAAATATATCCAAATAAAAAAATTAAAAAAATAGTAAATGGTTTTGGTTTTTTATTTTTTCCACATGACATCTTCTTAAACACATTAAAGACTTGAAAAGTATTTGCCCAAAAGCATGGGGCACGCACAATTCCATGATATTTAATAGTGTGGTAGAGATTATTTGTTAAAATATTTTTTTTATATAGAAATATATTAAAAATAATTTTAATTTTTAAAAAATTATTTTTGATATTGGTACATTAAAATGATCTAAAAGCACAAAGAAAAAACTAATTCAAAGCAAAGAAAAAAAATTTTAATTTTTTTTAAAAATACTTTTAAAACACAAAAACAAATATATGCAAATAAAAAAATTAAAAACATAGTTAATGGTTTTTTCTTTTTGGTTTTTTTCAGATGACATCTTCTTAAACACATTGAAGACTTGAAAAGTCTTTGCCCAAAAGTATGGGGCACGCACAATTCCATGATATTTAATAGTGTGGTAGAGACTATTTATTAAAATATTTTTCTTTTTAGAAATATATTAAAAAAATATTTTTAATTTTTAAATATTTATTTTTGATATTGGTACATTAAAATGATCTAAAAGGACAAAGAAAAAACTAATTCAAAGCAAAGAAAAAATTTTTAATTTTTTTTAAAATACTTTTAAAACACAAAAACAAATATATCCATATAAAAAAATTTAAAAAATAATCAATAGTTTTTGGTTTTTTGTTTTTTCCATATGACATCTTCTTAAACACATTGAAGACTTGAAAAGTCTTTGCCCCAAAGAATGGGGCACGCATAATTCCATGATATTTTTATAGTTTGCTAGAGATTATTTGTTAAAATATTTTTTTATTTAGAAATATGTTAAAAATAGTTTTAATTTAAAAAAAATTATTTTTGATACTGATACATTAAAATGATCTAAAAGCACAAAGAAAAAACTAATTCAAAGCAAAGAAAAAAACTTGTAATTTTTTAAAAAATACTTTTAAAACACAAAAAAAAATATATCCAAATAAAAAAAATTAAAAAAAATAGTAAATGGTTTTTGGGTTTTTGTTTTTTCCACATGACATCTTCTTAAAAACATTGAAGACTTGAAAAGTCTTTGCCCAAAAGTATTGGGCACGCACAATTCCATGATATTTAATTGTGTGATAGAGATTATTTGTTAAAATATTTTTTTTTATTTAGAAATATATTAAAATATATTCTTAATTTATAAAACATTATTTTTTATATTGGTACATTAAAATGATCTAAAAGCACAAAGAAAAAACTACTTTAAAGCAAAGAAAAAAATTTTAATTTTTTTTAAAAATACTTTTAAAACACAAAAACAACTATATTCAAATAAAAAAAATTCAAAACATAGTAAATGGTTTTTTCCACATGACATCTTCTTAAAAACATTGAAGACTTGAAAAGTCTTTGCCCAAAAGTATGGGGCACGCACAATTCCATGATATTTAATAGTGTGGTAGAGATTATTTGTTAAAATATTTTTTTTTTAGAAATATATTAAAATAATATTTTAATTTTAAAAATATTATTTTTGGTATTGATACATTAAAATGATCTAAAAGCACAAAGAAAAAACTAATTTAAAGCAAAGAAAAAAAAATTAATCTTTTTTATAGTAGTTTTAAAACAAAAAAAAAATATATCCAAATAAAAAAAAATTGTAAATGGTTTTTGATTTTTGGATTTTTCCGCAGGACATCTTCTTAAACACATTGAAGACTTGAAAAGTCTTTGCCCAAAAGTATGGGGCAGGCACAATTCCATGATTTTTAATAGTGTTGTAGAGATTAGTTTTTAAAATATTTATTTTTTTTTAGAAATATATTAAAATAATATTTTTTAATTTTAAAAAAATTATTTTTGATATTGGTACATTAAAATGATAAAAAAACACAAAGAAAAAACTAATTTAAAGCAAAGATAAAAATACTTTTAAAACTTAAAAACAAATATATCCAAATTAAAAAATTAAAAACATAGTAATTGGTTTTTAGTTTTTTCCACATGACATCTTCCTAAACACATTGAAGACTTTAAAAGTCTTTGCCCAAAAGTATGGTGCACGCACAATTCCATGATATTTAATAGTGTTCTAGAGATTATTTGTTAAAATATTTTTTTTTATTTAGAAATATATTAAAATAATATTTTTTTAATTTTTAAAAAATTATTTTTGATATTGGTACATTAAAATGATATAAAAGCACAAAGAAAAAAAATAATTTAAAGCAAAGAATTTTTTTTTAAAATATTTTTAAAACATAAAAACAAATATATTAAAATAAAAATATTAGATAAACAATATATGTTTCATCTCTTTAAACACATAAAACACTTGAAAAGTCTATGTCCATAAGTACGTGGCAAACATAATTCATAATGTTTAATAATAAAAATTATTTTTTAAAATATTTTTTATTTAAAAATATATTAAAATAATATTTTTTATGTTTTAAAAATTATTTTTGATATTAGTATATCAAAATAATCTAAAAACATTAAAAAAAAAAATCCTTCCTCGAATCACTTTGAAGCAAACTTTCTTATTCTCCACCCTCTCCTTGACAAACTCTGAAGCAATCTCCATGGCCTTCCCAAGATCTCTCTCCAAGTGCAGGTCTGCCCAGACAATAATTTCTATTTTGGAAGACATTTTTTTTAACACATTGATGACTTGGAAGTCTTTTCCTAGAAGTAAGAGGCACGCACAAGTAACTGTCGCAAGAAATTTAGAGAAACAGTAAATAGTTTTTGCATATACATTGTATCAGTAGATTTTCTATATATGAGGTTCAGGCTTCAGACCACATTAGCCATTAGAATTCTCTCATCCAAAAATAATTATACATATAGGCCTTTTAATCTATTTTTATACATAAAAAAGTTTTTTAATGTAAAGCAAGAAACTCATGCAATGTCTTTGAGCAATGTATAATTATACAATGCCTTTTAAAAAAAATACTTTTCCTCATTCCTTTTTAAATGTTGAAAGAAAGGAATGAGGAAACTTGTGGATGTTTTGTAGAACACGGTAGCATCTTCTACTTTTCTTGAACACTCAAATCAATATCCATGACTATCTGTTCAGTCTAGCTCCCTCAAGTTTTTAATCCTTTCTCTGCTTTGGTCAATAAATCTTATTTTTCTGCTATGATGTTTAAATTATACCACTACTTGTAATGAGAGATATGACAAAAGAGTGATAAATAAAATAAATTTTGAATTTTTTTTATTTTCTCTCTTTCCTTTGTGTTTATGGAAGTATTATTTGTTACACTTTAAGTATTATATAATAATAAAAAATATAAGAAATTATATCCATCGACCTTGACTTATACAATTAATGACGTAATTTTAAATTTTCTTATAGTGTTTTTAATATTATATATAGGGAAGTTGTGAAGTGAATGGATATAAAGTTAAATACCCACCAAATTCTCATTGATCTCAATTATTACTTCCATACCCACTTCGATATTATCTTTTTTTTATTAAAAATAAAAAATTTATAGATAAAATAAAACAAGAACTAGCAGGTCAAAATATATACAGATATGAACAGAAAAAGAGAACATATTCCCTTAAACACAAAGGAGGCTAGGGGAACAAACTCTCACAGAGACCAAAAACACACCTCAACAAAAGAACTAGAAACTAATCAAGCAACAACTGCCTAGCTAGACTACAGCCGAAGTAAGAAAAACTAAAGAGCTATAAATAATTTCCATTGAGGAAGACTTGCACTTCACATGGAAGTGCTCATATTCTTAAATGTCAATGGAAATGACTACTTAGCTGATGCATCTTCTTAAAAGCACCGATGACTTGAATTTTTTTTTCCCTTAAAGTATGGTGTCACACCCGACATTACGGCGGCCCACAAAAAAATAATCCTCTAGAATTATTAAGGAAAAAGAACAGATTTCTGGCATCCGGTTCTTTTAAGGAATAATGTCTTGTTTGAGGAGACGCCACCTAGTATTATGGTCATTAGGAACCCTAACTGGTCAACAGAGATTCTATGACTCGGGATTGGTTACGTAAAACGGAAGATATTATCACCCCTTAAACGTTCTGCCTAAGGCAGACTGCATTGCTGGTTTTGTCTTAAATTGCTAAATTTTTATTGGTTTATGCTGTGATAATTTGTTTAAATATTCCTGACTCTGGCGCCAGTGAATATTCGAGCTCGAATAATTCCAACTCTGGCGTTGATAAAAATTCGTAGCTACGAAAAAATTAGATTAATGTTTTTATTCCCTACTCTAGCGCTAGTGAATAAATAAAATAAAATAAATTTATTTTTACACGTGCACAATCTTTTATTTTTCTAGCTAAATAAAATAAAATACAATAAATAAAAATAATATAGATTTAAACCGGTATTTTTATTCCTGACTCTGGCGTCAGTAAATAAACCAATAAATTTATATTATTTTTATTCACGCATACACATTTTTTATCTTTTATTTTATTTTTTCCTACCCTTTTTATTTTTCTAGTTTTTATTTTTTTATGCAAAAATGTATAAAAATAACAAGACTCCACGCGTGCATGCACTGCGCGAAGGTAATTAATTTACCTTCGCACAGTGCAATGCTCCTCTCTAAATAAGACCAAGAAAAACGAAAGGAAAAACTGGCTTACCTGGTTGCCGGAGACGATAAAGACGACAGTGATGCTCCTCCTGAGTGATTGAACCACGCTTGGCAGGGCACCCTTTCCACCTTTCTTTGCGTTTTTCTGCCCTTATTTCTTCTGTTGCTAATGACTCGGAGCAGAAACTGAAGATGAATGGCCGACTTGATCAATGCATGCAGCTTCTCTGTTTTTTATTTGCTTGCGTTCTGCGACGAAGACAGAGCTAGGAACACTGATCCTTGCCTTCCTCGATCTTCTTCTGTTCTGTTTTGGTTCGTCCGTCTGTTCAGGGGGCGGCGCAACCCGAAACAAAACGGATGCTCGTGCGTTGGCTGGCCGATGCTTCTCTGTTTCTGTCTCGTTTGCTTCTCCAGTCGTCCCTTTTTTTCTGCGTTGTCCTCTGTGTTTCTTTGTTTCGGTTCCTGGTCTTCTCTTGGTCTCCCCTGTCTGTCTCGTTCTGCTCCGTTCTTTGTTTCCAGTGTTCTTCCTTAGTCAAGTCGATGGGGGTTCTTCTCCTGTCTGGGTTCCTGGAGGCTGAAGAGTTGCTGAAGATGGTGAAGAGATGGTTGGAACTGATTCTGTGTCTTCCCCTCTCCCCCTGCCGTGCATGGCTTTCTTTCTTTCTCCCCCAGTTTTTTTAGTTTCTTTTCTCTGGTTCTGTGATCCCCATGTTCGTGTTCCAGTGTCTTCGTTCTCTTGTTTCTGGGTTTCTTGGTCTGCTGCCTCTGGGTATTTGTTTCAGTTTTCTTCTCGGTTCATTGTTCCCACCCCCTCGTCTGTTCTTTTTCTCTGGCTTTTATAAAGCCAGAGAACGTGGTAATCATTTCGGGGGTGAGCCACGTTCGTCCATGCGTCCCACGATCTGCAGTTACTCCTGCTGAAACGGTCTTGAGCGAAGAAGGTGGAGCGTTTGATTTCAGAAACGACGCCGTTCACAACTGGAAATGCAACTTTCATTTTGGACTTTGAAGTTTGGAGAGTTTTGTAATTAAACCCCTAGTTAAATTGTAATTGGACCCCTATATTTTGACGCTTTTTACACATTAATCCTTGGACTTTAATCTTTGCAATTTGGACCCCAATTAAACTCTAAACTTTGATATTTCTTCAATTAAGTCCCTGATTTCATTAATTTAATTAAATCCAAAGTCCAATTAAGTCTAAAACTTATCAATTCTTCATTTAAGCCCCTGATTGGATTAATTAAATTAATTCCAAGCTTAATTAAGTCTCAAAACTTATCAATTCTCCAATTAAATCCTTAATTGGATGAATTAAATTAATTTCAAGCTTAATTAAGTCTCAAAACTTATCAATTATCCAATTAAATCCTTGATTGGATTAATTAAATTAATTCCAAAGTTTCATTAAACCCCAAAACTTCCAATCATATTGCCCTTAACCCAAATTTTAATTCATTCTTCATTTATTTCATTTTACTTGTTTTTTTTTTCATCATTATTATTTTCATCAATTTTTTCTTTTCAGTAAATAAAATAACAATAAAAATAAAAATAAAAATAAAATAGTCAAAAATTGGGTTATGACATATGGGGCCATATAATTCGAGATATTTAGTAATATAGTAGCTATTTTTTTTTAGAAATGTAATAAAATAATATTTTTTATTTTTAATAAATTATTTTTGATATTTTTGAAATAGAAAAATATATCCAAATAAAAGTTTTTTAGGAAACAGTAAATGGTTTTTGCCTATGAGGTTAAAGGGATATTTGAGAGTGTGGTAGCTAGTGATTACTTTTCAAAGTATTTTTCCCTTGAAAATGCATCAAAATAATTTTTTTTTATTTTTTAAAAATTATTTTTGACATCAGCACATTAAAATGATCTGAAAACACCAAAAAAATATTAATTTAAAACAAAGAAAAAAAAATTAATTTTTTTCAAAAATACTTTTGAAACACAAAAACAAACAGGGCCTTATAAACCACATAATAAGATAAATAAGGCATTTGAACTATTGAAATTATTTTTTTCACATGGCATCTTGTTAAAAACACTAATGGCTTGAAAAGTATTTACCTAAAAGTATGGGGCATGTACAATTAGAGGATGTTTAGCAGTGTAATAGAGATTGCTTTTTAAAATATTTTTTTTGTTTAGAAATGTATTTAAATTATATATATATATATATATATTTAAATTATTTTTGATATTAGCACATCAAAATTATTAGAAAATACAAAAAAATAATTTAAAGCAAAAATAAATTTTAAATTTTTTTTAAAATATTTTTAAAATACAAAAATAAATATATCAAATAATTTTTGTGAAGGTAGCAGTGTGTAAGGCACGACTTCGAAGAAAAGAAAATCTCAGAGCTTGTATGAGCACGTTCTTGCTTAGAAGGATTGCAAGGTAATATCTTTTCTTTTTCTTTTTCTTTTTAGCATAACAATCCATGAGACTAAACCTTTTATATTGTATAATAATGGTACGTTTTCATGCATTCTGGGTTTTCCCTTTTCATTTTATACCAATTAAAAGCTGCAGCTTGGTGCATAATAGGTCCTCTTTTGTCAAAGGAGTTCGTATTGTTAGTGTACGTGTTTGCTGGTGCTACATCATCCTTTACCTTGGTATCTTCATCGTTGTCTACTACTACAGGTTTGTAGTAAGGTTCCATTGGAGAACTCTCTGTACACCTGCGGGTTTTTATATGAAACTATGAAAATGATTATGGAATCTCAAAGTCGGTTATTATATATGATCGAATTTCGTTGGTTAGGAATGTATAATTTTGTTGCGTAACTTCGTGAAAATGTTGTCGTCACGTTCGTAGTTCTTTGCTTAACAGTGAAAAGATGGAACATTTTCATTCTCCAAATTAAAAAAACAATGTAGTGCCACATGCTTATTTTGCTATCTCAGTAATAAATTCACAGTGAAGCTAACTTATGATATTAGCATATCAAAATAATTTAAAAATATATAAAAAATAATTAATGTAATTTTTTTTTTAATATTTTTAAAATACAAAAACAAATATATCCAAACAAATATTTTTTAGGAAACAATAAAAGGTTTTTGTGTATGAGGTTAAGGCTATAAACCACATAATAAGATAAATAAGAAATCTTAATCATTGAAATTATTTTTTTCATGTGACATCTTTTTAAACTCATTGATCACTTGAAAAGTCTTGGCCGAAAGTATGGGGCATGCATAATTAAAGGATGTTTAACTGTAATAGAGATTGATTTTTAAAATATTTATTATTTAGAAATGGATTAAAATATTATTTTTTATTTTTTAAAATTATTTTTGATATTAGCACATCAAAATTATCTGAAAACATTAAAGAAAAATTAATTTAAAACAAAAAAAATTAATTTTAAAAAAATACTTTTAAAACATAAAAATAAATATATCCAAATAAAAGCTTTTTAGGGAAACAATAAATGGCTTTTGCCTATGAGGTTAAGACTATAAACCATGTAATAAGATAAATAGGGCATGTGAATCATTGAAATTATTTTTTCCGCGTGCATCTTATTAAACATATTAATAACTTGAAAAGTCTTTGTCCAAAAACATCAAGCATGATTAGAGGATGTTTAACAGTATAATAAAAATTGTTTTTTAATTTTTTTTGTTTAAAAATATATTAAAATAATTTTTTTTATTTTAAAAAAATTATTTTTGATATTAGCACATTAAAATAATCTAAAAATACTAAAAAAATTAATTTAAAGTAAAGCTAACCTCCTGAGATTTGCATTTTATTCTTTTTGTTCACGGCCGGAACTGCCTTTTGATGGTGCGTGTATAAAAAAAACATCAGTGTGAAATAGAAACTGAAACAGCAAAAACACCTCACCCACAACATGCATCATTTTATTCCATTCCCTGCACTATTCTGCACATTTTCTCTCCAAAGCAAAGCTGGCGTTGCTCAGAGGGGAGAGAGAAGAAAAGGAGAGAGAAAGAAAGAGTAACTGAGGACAAACTGAAACTCTGTTTCCGACATACCAATTACCATCGAAAAGATATAAACTAGATGAACTTTATGAGACCTTAGAAGACCATCAAAAGTGGCAAGAGCATAGTTTTAAAATCTTACTCGGTCAAGTGACCGAGTCACAGGTCAGATGGGTTAACCCGGGTTAACCAAGGTCAACCCAAATTTTTTTTTGAAAAAATTATACAGTTTCTCTAACCAATAAACTTAACACCATTATTTTCCTGCAGTTTCTTTGTTTGTTGTCATCATCGATTGCCATTGCCATTAACTGATGGAGAAAAAATTATGGCAACTGTGATCAAATATATTCAGAGAGAGGTGAAAAGGGCATTTTCATTTGTTACTTATCTGCTCATGGCAAGGAGCCTATGGTGAATCATGTGAAGCTATACGTGTTTGGTTGGCAGAGCTCATGGGGTGGACCAGAAGTTGGGACCCTCTTGCTGAAACCAGACTCTTGTGATTGTGATGGAGGATAAAACCTGAGATGCGAAAGCTTTTGAGCCCTTGATTAGTTGCCCATTTTGACCACCTGTTCTCCATCCACGTGCTTCCATGATCAAATTTCAAACCTTTGTTTCTATAATTATCACTCAAAAAAGAGCCAAGAATAAAGAAAAGAAGTAGATTCAAACCTTGTTGGCAAAGAAACAACAGTGATCAAGAGTCAAGATGTCTTCTACACCTCTGCTCCTCAGCTTTTATTTCGTTAATTCAAATTAATTTCTGTCTTTTATTAATTAGGTTTTCATCTGTCCCCAATTATACTTTATTTTTCTTCAGCGTTTTGACCTTTTAAAATACCAAAACAAAATTGTTTAATGGCTGCTAATATATAAAAAAAATAGACCAGGTTTCATGCGGGTTTAACCTGGTGGACCTGGTCCCGTATCGACTCGCCGGGCCGGTCCGGATTTTAAAATTATGGGCAAGAGTGACCACACTCTCCGTTAAAAAAAGAAAATTTCATCAAAATTGTTAAAAGTAGACGTAACTCATATTTAATTTTAAAATCTGAATATCAGTTTATTTTTAAAAAAGATGTATAAAAAATGACTCTTATCCCTAGAAATAGAGATTTTATCAAGGCTGTTAAAAAATGGGGGTGTTAGACCCATATATATGACCGATAAGAATTGGGTTTGGACTCCAGGAGATTTCATTTCTTCTTGCTACAAACGTGTAGTTGTACATACTCTCTGTCTTGAAACTTGTAATGTTTTGAAAAGATCCGGAAACATTTATACCCCCTGAAAATGGAAATGACTAGGAAGCTGAGGCATCTTCTTAGACATAATGATCTTGAAATTAAAGGGTGATCAGTAGTTTTGATATTAACACATTTAAATAATCTGAAGCATCAAAGAAAAATTAAAAAAATTAATTTGAAATAAAAAAAATAATATCTTTTAGGAAAACAATAGATGGTTTTTGCCTATAGGTTAAGGTTATAGAATACATAATAAGATAAATAAGACATCTGAACCATTAAAATTAATTTTTTTCACGTGTCATATCTTAAACCGTTGTCTTAAACAGATAATAATAATAATAATAAAGAATTTCTGTTTATGCCAAAAGCTCATCCCAATTTTTCATTTTCCTTTAGCCTCTCTCATCTCATTCTTGCAATTGTACCTTTCAATGTCCATCAAATCTCAATCCATTGATTTCCTTCACCAATCTCTTATGAAGCCGACATGCTGGATGAAGAACACCATCACTTTGTCCACATGTTTTCTTTTCTCCTAAAATTACTAATATGCTAAAGGAGACTTGTAGAGCACGGTAGCATCTTCTACTTTTCATCAACACTCGAATCAATATCCATGACCATTTTTTCAGTCTAGCTCCCTCAAGTTTTTAATCCTTTCTGCTTTGGTCAATCAATTTTTTTTTGTTTTTCCTGCTATGATGTTTAAATTATACCATTACTTGTAATATATGAGAGATATACACAAATAATAAAGACAGAAGAGTGAGAATTAAAAAGAAATTAAGTGAAAACTTTCTTACTGATTCTCTCTCTTTTCTTTGTGTTTATGAAGTATTATTAATTATAAAATTATAAAATATATATATATCCATCTAATCTTATACATCAACCTTAACTTAATTTTATGAACATTTCCTGTGGATATATTGCACTCCAAATTGTTGATGAGAGAGACCGATAATTTTAAGTTTTTTAAAAAATATTTTTGAAATTCAAATAAATATATTGAAACAATTTTTTTAGTGAACAACATAATAAGATAAATAAGATATCTAAACCATTGAAATAAATTTTTCCAAGTGATATCATTTTAAACAAACTATTAACTTAAAAAGTCTTTACTCAAAAGTAATGGGCACCCATTATAGTAAATGCCCAAAGAAATTTAGAGAAACAGTAAATGATTTTTTCCTACAAGGTTAGTAGATGTGTATATTTTCCCATGCTCTATTAGAGGGTTGGACCAAATTATTATAAATTAAAATATATTTTTAAATTAAACAGAAAAAAAAAATTGAACTTGCTATAATGTCTCTCCCCAGACCATAAGTTGATGCGGGAGAGAATGTCTATCAAATAAAGGAATGGGAAAACATGTGGGGGTGTTGATGACTTTGACCAAGACTTGAAGCTCTTTAATAATTTCCTTTCAGAAGACATTTTTTTAAAACATACTGATGAATTGGAAGTCTTTTTCTAAAAGCAAGGGGCACGCAAAAGTAGCACAGACAGATATATCAAAATAAAAAAGAAATTTAGAAAAAACAGTAAATAATTTTTGCCTATGAGGTTATGGCTATAGACCAAAGTTAAATAAATAAGGCATCTAAACCATTGAAATTATTTATTCATATGGCATCTTCTTAAACACGGGGCACGCACAATTATGTGGTCATTAGCCTTTGCCAATAATGTTTAAAAGTACGGGGATGATTTGAAAAGTTTTTGTCCAAAAGGACAGGGCATGCACTATTCCTTCCACGATGTTTAACAATATAGTAAAAATTATTTTTTTATATAAAAATATATAAAAATAATATTTTTTTTATTTTTAAAAAAATACTTTTAATATTAGTACATTCAAATAATCTAAAAGCTTAAAGAAAAAAAAAATAATTTAAAGCAAGGAAGTTTTTTAAATTTTTTCTAAAAATACTTTTAAAACACAAAAATAAAAACATTTAGAAAAATAGCAAATGGTTTTTGGCTTTTTCTACATGATATCTTCTTAAACACATTGAAAACTTGAAAAGTCCTTGCCTAGAAGTATGGGGCACACACAATTCCAGGATGTTCAATAATATGATAGAGATTATTTATTAAAATATTTTGTTATTTAAAAATATATTAAAATGATATTTTTTAAATATTTTTTAAATTATTTTTAATATTGGTATATTAAAATGATCTAAAAGCACAAAGAAAAAATTAATTTAAAGCAAAGAAAAAAAAATTAATTTTTTTTAAAATACTTTTAAAACTCAAAAACAAATATATTAAAAAAATATATATATAGGGAAGCAGTATATGTTTTTTGATTTTTTCCTCGTGACATCTCTTTAATCACATTGAAAACTTGAAAAGTCTATGCCCAAAAGTATGGGGCATACATAATTATTTTTTAAAATATTTTTTATTTAAAAATATATTAAAATAATTTGTTTATGTTTTAAAAATAATTTTTGATATTAGTATATTAAAATAATCTAAAAACATAAAGAAAAAAAAATAAATTTAAAGCAAAAAAAAATTAATTTCTTTAAAAATAATTTTAAAAGACAAAAAAAAATATATCCAATTAAATTTTTTTTAAGAAAACATTAAATTGTTTTTGGCTTTTTCCACGTGCCATCTTCTTAAACACACTAGGACTTGAAAAGTCTTTGTCCAAAAATATTGAACATGAAGTTTGACAGTGTAGTTGAGTTTCTTTTAATATTTTTTATTTTTAAAAATTAATTTTAACATTAACAGAATAATTTGAAAGCAAAAAAATTTTAATTTCAAATAAAAAAATATTTTTTTAAAATACTTTTAAAACTCAAAAATAAATATATCCAAATAAATTGTTTTTTTATGGAAACAACATATTAAATTAAATAAGGCATCTGAACTATTAAAATTAATTTTTCCACGTGATATTTGTTGGATTTTTTTTTATTATCTCTCTTTCCTTTGTGTTTATGGAAGTATTATTAGTTACACTTTAAGTATTATAAAATAATAAAAAATAAAAGAAAATATATCCATCGAACTTGACTTATACAATATAATGACTTAATTTTATTGAATTTTCTTATAGTGTTTATCCAACTTTATCTACAAGGAAAATAATTGGAAGTTATGGTAAAACTAGAGAATTGCCGGTATAAAAATGTTAAGGTTGTTGGGGAATTCGATTGATGATGTACTGATAGTTGCTCATTGGAGGCTAAACACACTAACACAATATTTAATGTGGTTCGGCAAAATACTTACATCCACGGGAGAAGAGCCAATATTATTAGAGATAGAGAAAAGATATAAAATAAATACATGGAGGAGGAGGATCACGTCCACTCTAACTCAACTCCCAGCTCACACACACTGCTGCATATGACAACAACTCCTCTTTCTCTATTCTTCTCTTCACTTCACTCTCTATACTCTAATTTCTCTCTCTTTTGGTGCCTATTTATAGGCAAGAATGGTGCCACCAGCTCCAGCTCATCTTCAATAATGGCAGCTGCACATAACCATTTTGTCAATGGTTGGTGCAACTACCATTGTAGCCTTTTGATAATGGCAACCCTACTTCTTAGGGTAGGCTGCAAAGGTTCTATGATTGCTGCACATTAATGGCAACAATCCTAATAATCACCCAATTTGCCATTCATGTGGGCAATTGTCCTCTTGCTTCATCATCACAAACTTGCATTCTACAGCTCTTCCAAGCTTACCATTCCCAAAGTGTCTGTGACCAAGTTTACAGGTACTCACCAAACCTTTCAATCACCAGAGTCACCAAAGCACACCCTTGCTCACACACTTCAACCAGATGGTCTCCCACATCACATCTAAAGAGTGTTAATGCTTATCTCTGGGACACAACATTCCCCTTCAAGCATATCAACCATGCTTGGTCTGGAATGATTTTTCAAGCCTCACATCAAGGCTTACTACACCCCCCTCAAACAGAAATTTTCATTTCTAAGTGCGATAGTCATTATCTGAGTATCTCAATATGATCACGAGCTCACCACTCTTCCAAGAGTCTACTCATCCAAGAGTTGGGTATGCCTTCTGTTCCCCCATAGGAACCACGCCTTACTTCTCCATAAGTCTCTCGCTCTTAGTCCTAAGAGTCCAGGTGGCTCTCCACCTTTAACCATGGGGGCAACCCATTAAAGGTTGATCCATATCTGTCTTGATACTTTGAGTATTACAATGCCATTACCCAGCTCACCACCTTGACAAGAGTCAACTTGTTCCAGGAACCTGCGCATGCCCTCTGCTCATTCCTAGCAGTCGCGTCTTAATGCTCCAGAAGTCACCCACTTATTGTCCAAGGAAAATGTCTGTTAACTCATGGATCTTTAGCATGGGGGCAATATCCATGAAAGTCAATCCTGCATTTGTCTTCATACTCATCATAGCCACTTTATTTGGCTATACACTTGTCCACTTATATCACATTGGCTCTAGGGCTGTACTTGGGCTCATGTCATGGCCCTCACACCTTCTCTAAGGTATCTTCGCCCGTTGTCATAGGGCGGTCTGATCTTGGGCTTACATTGTGGCCCTTACATCTTCCATCCGAGGTGTATTCGCTTTTCATATGCAGTCGCATCCTCCTTCATCTGGGATGACTCTAGTGGCTCCAAGATTCTATACCACCATATGGACTATGAGAGAGATCACTGCCACTGATTACATAGAAAGAGAAAGTTGTGGTATACTCCTCGCAATCCTCCACCTTGATTTCTATGTTTAGAGCTTCTACTCCTTTCTGCTTGACAGCTCCACCTACACCAACTCTCTTTGGTGTCTTTACCTTTCATAGGCGAATCGCCTTTTATCACAGGCGTTCGCACCCCCTCAATTAGGTGCCTCCACAACAACTCATCTTTCCATCCTTGCATGCATTGGAAAGGTCATCGTGTGTTGTCTTCATCAAGAGCACAAGAGACTTCCTGTTGTATAACTTTTCACATGGTCTTTGCTCTAAGCTTCATCTGGAAACTCTTCTTCTCCTTGCACATGTTGCCTCATTACAGTACCTCATTGGATCCCTCGGGTACTCATGCACAATCTCTATGTGCCCTCGTGCAATTTCTGTTCTCTAGATTTCTCCTTATTCCTTGCTTATGTTTGACAGCAGCTCATCCTGTCACAACACCTATCCAAGTCAAAATAGGGTGCCAATCTTTATCCTCTTGCTGCATTTCTCTTCCATTATCAGGGTTTTCATCAATTCTCCTCTCGAGAAATGACAGTCACCGAATCTAACTTCTTTACAGAAATCACCACTCCATCAGATCCTTAATCATATAGAACCCAACTATTTCCCTTTGTGTTGTCATCCTGCTAGTCTTCACTGGTTCATTACAAACTGTTACGTATACGAAAATAGTACCGTATGGATAATCCTTCAACTTAGCAAGTTTCCAGGAAAGATTGGAGGGGTCACACTAGTCCTGCTTAAAATCCAATCTCCTAGCCAGAACTTCTTAGGCCATATCTATCCATTGTACTGCCTTTCCATATATACAACCATTTGCTACCTTTGTTACGGCTTTCCTTTACAAGTGATCTGAAATATTTTTTTTTTATACATGATTTCTTAACATCTAGTGAGACTACTAGTGTTTAGATTCTTCAAGATTGTTCCTCATTAGTTTTCACTCTCCACCTCAAATCATTCACATGATCGGGTGTCTAGAGTGTCCCAATTTTGCCTTCCTCCAAGGCAATTAAAATTTCCCCACTTAACAGTTCAGCACATGTAATGGGGCAAACATGTACACATTCTTCTTCTTCATCTCAATCGACCACCATGATGGCCTTCAGATGCCTCCTGATCGGGCAATCTCTCTTTAATAATTCACCACCAGAACTTTCGGTCTCAATATGAATGATCGGACCGTACCATTGCATCCGGAACGATCAAATTAGCTAGAAACAAGTCTAAAATAGTCCAAATCGCATTTCAGACGGCTAAGATTTAATCAAAACAATTCTAGCCTAATCAATGGCCCATATTCAATCTCAGATCCAATTGCACGTAGGATCCGCTACATAGAATCCTATCTCTCAGCTCGCAGCTCGGCTCCAACTCGGCTCGGCTCGGCTCAGCTCGTGGCTGATGATGTGGCAAGTGGGTCCCACAGTGTTGACTGTGTGCTGACATGGGATGTCACCTGTGCTTGCTGACATTATGATGACATCATGCTTATCCGGATCAGTCACATGGGTGGGGTTGTCTGTTATTCTAGTCGGGTCAGCCCATCCGGGCGAAGAAGACGTGTGACACATGTGAGGCGTGTTTGTGCGCGTGGCCAGCCAGCTCGCCGGCGTGTGGGTTTGTCTCTAGTGGCCGACATCTGATTTTGAATATCCATGCCCGACATCTGATTTTGACGCGGTTTTCACTAGTGGCTTTGTCTCTTCCTCCTTTACACGGTGGTATGGTCAAAACACAATTTTGACAACTTTGATTTTTGAGTAAAAATCAAACACCACTTTAAACCATATGCTCTGGTACCAATTGTTGGGGAATCCAACCGGTGATGTACTCATAGTTGCTCATTGGAGGCTAAGCACACTGACACAATATTTAACGTGGTTCGACAAAATGCCTACATCCACAAGAGAAGAGCTAATATTATTAGAGATAGAAAAAGGATACAAAACAAATACATGGAGGAGGAGGATCACATCCATTATAACTCAACTCTCAGCTCACACACACTGCTGCATATGGCATATAGCACCAGCTCCTCTTTCTCTCATCATCTCTTCACTTCACTCTCTACACTCTCTCATTTTGCTCTCTCCCTTGGTGCCTATTTATAGGCAAGAATAGTGCCACCAGCTCCAGCTCATCTTCAATAATGGTGGCTGCACATGGGTTGCACCATTTCATCAATGGTTGGTGCAACTACCATTATAGCCTTTTGATAATGGCAACCCTACTTCTTAGGGTCGGCTGCAAAGGTTCTATGATTACTGCACATTAATGGCAACAATCCTAACAATCACCCCCTTTGCCATTCATGCTTTACTAGCATAATCTTGCATTCTGCAGCTCTTACAAGCTTACCATTCCAAAAGTGTCTGTGGCCAAGTTTACAGGTACTCGCCAAACCTTTC